>JAGXCT010036274.1:0-14889 GCA_022495035.1 Philopotamus ludificatus
GTTAAACAACATGTTAAGATCGGAAAACCGCATCCATCGTCAAATAATACTAATAATAAATATGCAGCAAGAGATGAACGTTAATTCTGATTATTTAAATCATCCATATTTGTAGAGAATCGGAATTTTCATCAAGTAAATAAAATTTGTATACAAATTTAATAAATTATCATCTCAATTTTTAAAAATATATTTTGAGCGATTTAGTTTTAGGATGATAGTGTAGGTAGGTCGAATATTACAAATATTACTGGACAAAAAAACAGAAAAATAGGTTAAGAACGTATACGAACACAGCAGGTGATTACATTTTATGGATATGGGATGATATTGATGATGTTTTCGGCCCTCGTCGGTGATTAACGAGGCTCGTAATGTGATTTTTGTGCAAAATAAAATTTCCATAAATCCAAACGAATGAATGATTGGACATTAATATAAAAATAACGCGGAAAAAATATGGCCGCATAAATTATTTTAATGTCACTGCACAAAAGATAATTGTTCGAAGAATATCTATGCATAATTTTATTATTACGTCGCAAATTTTGCCGAAACTCGCCGTGATTTGTTGTTTAAATAGAACATATTGATCGTAAAAAAGTTAACACGCCACTTGATGCAACAAATTTGCGCGAATAAATTTAAACTAATACTACAAGGCAAATAAACACCTTATATTCATTATTTATTTAACACATAGTTACACTATATCGGTTAGCACATAGTTAACTTTAAAAATAGCTTTAATTGACACTTGACACATTTATTGCATTTGCAAATTATACATTTTAAAAACAACGAGATTTTTTTTTATATATTTAGCATAAATCAGCGATTGAAATATTATGCATCGTTAATACTATGCGTAAAATAATTGTGTGTGATTCAAAATAAGATAAATAATATGAACCTGTCTCATGTATTCAAATGATACAGCTTTTATTAAAGCATTTATTACAGGATTCCTAGATAAGAAACGAGATTATTTAACCTTCGCGCCGATGACATAAAAAATGACATCTTCGACGAAGTATAATAACGTATGGACATTATCGCCGTGCAGAAATGCGATTGATATAAACAAGGAATCGACAACATTTGGAAACAATTTTAGAAGGGATTGTCTTGCCGCTCCTGCCCACTCGCAGTATTACAATCTATTATCACGCTTCGCGATATTGCAGAATTTGACATATTGCAGAATAATGGCAATATGATCAACTAATGCCGTAATTGTGCAACGATTTAAATTTAAACTGAGGAATTATAGCCGAGACGATCATATTTAGCGATGACAGGCCGGTGCAGGGCGCTGCATTAGGACCTAATACGATATCGACGGCTATCTAGATCTGTCCACGGTGAGCAATGTATATTAAATCAATGACGACAACAATGGAAACGTGTCGACATTGCGGACCTGCCGCAGAACGAGAGAGTGGTCACCCTCGCCACCGGCCGCATTGCAACAGTGCACTGATAATACAATGTCTAAAAGTTCACCCAATAAAATTGTGCACAATGGAACAATTCACATTTTATTATACGACCATTAAAAAAAAGGCTATGAATAGATTTGGGATTTTCCGAACGTAATCGAAGTGCAGTGCGATCATTTTTTATGGGCGCGAATATATTTTCTGACTTTTTTATACGCACGCTAAGCGATAGTTTCAATAATAAAGTTTGATCTAATCGGAATATTGACGAGTTGGGAAAATCCTGACACGGCGTATAAAAAACGCATTATTGAAAAAAATGGGTTTTTGTATATAAAAATATGGATTTAAATACTAATTTATTATTTTATGAATTTAAAAACAACCCACATCCGGCGCGCCAATAAATTTCGCGAGTTCGTACTGTGCAAAAAAAACCATCTGATCTCGTATCATCCTTCAATGTTATTTATGCGCAGTAACAATAAAAACAGTGCTTGAAAAAATGCATCGACAATAAAACTATAATGTTATACATGGTTTTATCTTTCTGCAGTGCTTGCGGTAACAAGAAGAGAGGATCACATGAAGTGGTTAATGATGTTATAAAACGTAAAAGTGGAAGCAGAAGACGCGGACGGCAACCTTGTAGCAAACAGTTCTCCAAAAAAATTAAGCGAGGGAAAACTGAAAAAGAATAATCTTGTACAAAACAATGATAACAACAAATATTTTCATGAAGAATTGATTTTCTTTGGCTAGCATGATTGTTTAAGTGTTCAATGAAGCTACTAAGAATTGATTCAGACTCGCGTTAACAAAGCCATAAATATTGGGGACTAATCTTGTTTGTCTAAAAAAGTTTTAAGGAAACATAAATAATCATTGTCCTTTATTGTCTGTAATTGCGGGAAAAATAAAAACCACAATGTTCGCGCTACTGTTTCCACGCACGTGATGTTCTTTCTCGCTCGCATCTGGTACGATGTGCGAGAATTTTCGAAGAATTCATCAATCAAAGACCCCCTTCGGACGGCTTGTTTACGAGCTACCGTGACGGATGGGTTAAAACATCTTTTAGCCACTATTAAATGCTTCGCTAATGATTTGTTATTATTTAATTAACATATATCTGTAAATAGTTGTACTGGATGCTCTAAACAATGGACGAGTCCAAAAGTGTCCGATTCTACGGAATATCATGGGGAAGAAAGTGGAAGACAGACGATGGTTGAACAGAAATAAACTGTCGTGGAAGACAAGAAACATTCCCAACTGAATCGAATTAAAAAAGTTCAGGATCGTTCTAGCACGCGAAGGATTTAGGAAATGATCTAAAAACATGGGTGGACATCAACGTTGAAGGAAATTCGTTATATATTCTAAAAAATAGACAATTTTATTAAAAAGAGCGAAAGAAAGGGTTTGAAAAGGTATGATATGCAATGAGGAGTACATTATTCCTTCCGTAAATACTATTAGATATAATGATGTAAGAAAAGTCACTGTTGAGGAATAAAAAAAAAGACAGTTTTACCACATTCGCGGCCAAGTCGTCATTTACGGTCATTTTTTATGTGGCGTGGGACAACACCTCAATTGACGTGTATTTGTTTCCCGCGACAAGTCTACAATGGTACATGTCGAGAAGTTTGTTGAACTTTTTATCAGCAAACTTAATTTTATAAATAATAAAAGTTTAAATATAGATGTTTAATGAATTGAATCGTCCATTAGTGTCCCAGGATAGTCACATACATTTTTCAAGTGCCCGCGAAGGTGTTAAGCAGGGGTTCTTAATCCTATACCTCGTGCGCCCGCTACAAAGATTATGGACTTTTTATCGGATATTTTTGAAAAATTGAACAATTTAAATCATGAACTTCAGGTGAATTGCAAATATATAGCATAAATGATTTATATAAAGCTTTTGCTTTCAAAGCTAAAATACAGTTTTGGGTGAATAATTTGTCGAAAAATTCATTTGAACATTTTCCATGAATGACAAATGTGATTGGTGAAAATATTTTTGGCCTAAGACTATTTATTATTCACCTTAACACTCAAGCACCCGTTTTTTTCAGGCGAAACTTATACCTAAACCCGCATCTTTTTATCGATCTAGCGATTTTGCGCGGCTCTGTAAAAAATGCTTAATAACTTTTTTCCTTTTGGAGATAATTTGGCCAAAGGAGAAGTATAGAGAGTATATAAGAGAGTATTATGCGTATAGTATACTTATATTGGAATTATTAGAATATTTAGATAAAATACAATTTTCGAGCTGTGAAAATGATGATTTATTGTATTTTAGACGATAAAACCGTAGATATCTATATAGCCCAGTATGTAGGTAATTTTAGCTTTGTAATAAAGGATGTGACGGGTTGTTACACATAAATATTCCAAAAAAGTTATTTTGTTGAATGGATAAACAAAAACCTAAATTGGTTTCAGTCGATGTGTAAGTTTTCGATCCAAATAATCTATTATTTCAAGTACAGTTTTTAACCATAAATAAATACATATGTCATATATTTTACAAAGGGCATGCAGAGCAATGAATGAAACTGTGTCCAGTCGTAAAACTTTAAACCGCGTTAGTGCGGGAGCGGGTGTTTACCGTTTACGAAAATTTCCGCACTGACGCGGGACCGGGTCTCTGAGTGTTAAGAAGCTTTTGGAGCAATTTGAAAGTAGATTCCAGCAATTTTTTATTATCGAACCAGTGGCTACATTTTTAGTGAATCTTTTTAATACTCAAGTTAGACGTTTCTGAAATTGCAGAAACGTCAGAAATTGAAGATGAAATTTTTAATGTCAAAATGATAGCGTATTAAAATCGTGCGGACTAAATATTTTTTCATAAAAAGTAACCTCTTTTGAAAAAAGAAGCTTACAAAATGAAATCCTCTTTTGGTTCCCCATATTTGTGCGAATCTTTATTTTCCACCATGAACATAATTAAATCAAAAACCAGATCTCGACTTACCATAATTTTACGATGGGGGATTGTCATCTTACACTGAGTAAAATGTAATGTCAAAAATCGCACTAAATGTGCTTTTTATTTGGAATATTTTTTTTTGTAACTGTATGGTATTCTTCTTGATTCTTTTGTGGATGTAAATAAATGCTTTCGATTTATAATAATTTAGTAATTAATGTAAAACATACATATGTATACACTGTTCAGGGAACAATGATAAGCAATGAAAAATAAATATAGAGTACTTAAATCTTTTTTTTATAACGGCCTGCGCTACTATTCCCCTAAATCTCAAATGCGCCCGGATCCGCAATAAGGTTAAGAACCCCTGGTGTTAAGGATCAGTGTGCTCGCGGTTCAGAAGATCACTTATGTAAATCCGAGAAAATAGCTTAAGTGGCGTTGATGCATGCTGTAAGCTTCCATTAACACAATTTAATCGATTTAAAATGAAAATTGACAGTGGTTACCAATAATATATATGAAATAATCAGGTAATTGCCAAATAAACTGTGCATAAACCATTTTTGATTCAATGAATGAAAAAATGCTGATTGAATTCAGCAATTAATCTCAACAAAAATGCATCGGACGATAAAAAATGGTCATTGATGATATGATAAAAACGGAGATAAAGAGTCCTAATAAGGATATTCGATCATCGCGGTGACGCAGCGCGACCTGAATTTCGTAATTAGCGAATCTAATGACGTCCGAGCCACGGCCACGTTCGGCCAAGATCCATCCCGATGGATCTCATGGTGCTTGATTGTATTTCTCAAACCGATTCAATTAGACTGTGCGTCCAATTACGAGCAAAATAAAAAAAAAACTATGTACGCAACAAATAAAACGGCGAGAACCTGTTGCCAAAAATTGTTTGGCGTTAATAACGAAAACACGCCACGGCGACAGCGCGTATCATCGCGTTTGAGCAAGACCAAACGGAATTTTGAAAGACATAATGAAATTAAAAGCATGTGGAGCATCATTTCCTGCATTCCTGCCCGAAAATGGCTTCCACTCCTCGCCGTTTCGTCACGTTATGTCATCGAGCGCGTCCGAGTGTGAATCACCCAGGCGACTCCAACATCAATCAGTCTGAAGAAATGGTATTGTTTGATTGATGCCCGAGTTTAAAGGATGTGTCGCACGCGAAACGACGCTTAATTGCATCGCGAAGATTGATGTCGGCGATTCGTTGCGAAATGTTAAATGCGCGATACCAAGGGATATACATCATCAACGACTGCTATCTCATTGATCATTTTAAATTGAATTAATTTATATTACATAACATGACGGATGATGAAATGATCCGGGGGGCAAACAATGCATGTTTACACCTCCATTGTTAAAAGGGAAATTCTTCTTTTTATCATTTTTATTCAATAAAATGTTTGACAATGCCTGCGTCCGCGGACAATGGAAAACAGTGGTCACTCCCGGTGTAAATAATACACATTTAGGATTGCGCAGACGGAAGGTAACACGTACCAGACGAAATAGAGCCGCGACCATTTATTTCTACACACAGGTTTCGTTGTGCATGTGGGATATGGCGCAACAATCGCTTGAACGAAACAACGGCGAACACACCACAAAACTCCAATTTGGATTGTAGAAAATTCATATTTACATTGTTACGCCAATTTTGGCGCCAAAGTGAGAGAGAAACCACTGTCAATCTCCCCGCAATCAACGAATGACCATATGCGGACAATGCACGTTGCATACGCGAATGGACCACCGCCATCACAATGGCCATAAATCAAACGTATGAGAATATTAAATACAGTCGAAAATTGCATAGATAATTATGTAAATTCATTTCAATATCATTTCATCAGAATTATTGTCAATGTTATCCGAGAATTTTTGTCTAAATTTGCAAACTTATGCGGAAGAGATTGTAGGCGAAACAATCAAAGTAAGCTTCACTGGTTCTGAGTTAATTATTTGGCAGTGATTAACTATTTTATGGTTGGAAAGCGAAATTTTGTGCAAAAATATCCACGAAGCCATTGTGAGATTCGATGATAACGTTTCATGTAATCAAATTACAAGTAATTTACAAATCTGCTTTAAATACCATAGGCATACTAGATCTGGATCACGGATCAAAAGTGATTGACGTATTTATTATATTCTAAATTAAATCAGAAATCAAAGTTCCCTGTCTTCTCGGGTTTCTCACCACAGAGCCAGTTTACCCTGGTAAGGAAAACCCTAATCTGTTGACCAATAATTGGTCTAGTCTCGAAACTTTCGATCCTATTCTCTCTTTCTAGGGGGAGGAGGTCTTTCCCATGCTGAAAGGATTGCTATTGCGCGACAGGGTTAATAATCACTTGCGACCGACTACTTGAGACTCGTTTTGAGCAGATGTACATATGTATATCTATATAGGTAGGTAGGTGTGTGTGTGTGTGGTCGCTTGTCACTCGTGACTCGTTATAAGCAGATAACCCCACCCCTTAGAGAAGAGAACAAAAAAATACCGAGACAAACCTCATCCTACGTGTCTGGACACGGTGAGGAGGGTAAAATCTGATACCAGCAATGACCAAGAGAGGGAAACTCTTTACAAAAAAACCGCATACCACGACGGCTCGGGTCCCCGCGGTATAGATACAAAAAGGGAGCCCTCACGTCACGTGTGAGAATCAAGTTCCTTTGGCCTCGACTACCATGCGAGAGTTTGGTAAGACCCCATGCCCTCAGCGAGTGAGAGCCTTGTGGCTGGCAAATGATGATGATGATAATATACTAATGTTGGCTGAGGGTGTGTCCGTTAAAGCCGAGAGTCCGTTATATAAAGATAGGTCTTTCAGATGCGTTATTTTATTATTAAGAAAATAAACGGCACGATACAAGGTTAATAAAATTGTCTTAAATGGATTTAAAATATTATGAAATGATGCGGTAGTTATGAAAACTTTAATTCACGAAAAAAATCTGCTATCAAATAGAAATATATAAAATACTTCAAAAGTGCCGCAGTAGGGACTGATCTAAGTCGTAACGCAACCCAGTGGTTAGCGAGAGGTGAATTCCCCCTACATCCCGTTTAGGACCCGCATCAATCCAATACACGACGCTGGTAGCGTCGATGAGAAATTTCTCGATGGAATAAATTAAAACATTTTTGTGCAATAAAAAATATATAAACAACATGTAGAAGAGAATATATATTATTTGGCTTTTATTAGAGTAGAATTTGTTCAAAAACCTACATTTTTAAGAACTTGTAGACGATGGTTAAATCAATTAAAATGTCTATGAATATTCCAAGAAAATTTTTTTCAGGGAAAAATGCTGATTCATGTGTTTTGACCAAATAAAAGTTTTTAACTGATATTTTAATTAGAAACCAATCAATAGAATGTTCAAATGTACTTTTCTTTGTAAAGCAATGTCAATTAAATTTATAAAAAAAATATATGAAATATGACTCTTCGACTCACGTCCAAAGTCGAGAAATTACTGCGGTCAAGAAAACAAAAATAATGACATTCATTTAACATTAAAATATTTATCTTTAATGATTAACAATGTGTAAATGAAAATAAATACTAATCGTTAGCAATTGCATTGAAAATTAATTTTCATATAGGGCTAAATAATACTTTACACAGAGAAAGCCGTAATGTATGTTTTTAAATCTGGAAGTACTATTGTTGTTATCCCTATAAAAGTAAATACAAATATTTTAATGAATTAAAAAACGGATTAAGCTATTATTATGCTCAATTATTTATCTCGAGTTAATAATTTAAAGGCACATTCAGAATATGGGTCATTAATAGGATTAATTTATTGCATAATATCGAGGAAAACCCCTGGATTTGCATGAAATATGCGCAGCATTGCCGCGAAACCGCATTATTAAAACTACATAGTTGTATATTCACAATTTTAGACGGCGGCATCATCTAAAATTTGACTCATACAATCTGCAATGACACATCGTAGGCATGTAAATATTTACATATCTCGAAATAGAAATGCTAATAACGATAATGATATAATAGAACAAGAGTACGTACACGTTTTATATGTGAAAAGCGTAAAAAACAAGGGCAAACCACAAAGAGACAACGGTCGTTCTTTTTCTTTTCAACCTAGAAAACATATCTCGTATATTAAAATATTATTCAGTGGAACGCAAATGACGCAATGTACCGCTGACAAAGCCGTTGCGAAAGTTTGTCTTATTTCGAGTATATATGAATGTGTATACACGAGATGGACCTATAGACATAACGGAATGTTAATATTGTACAAAAAGTAACGCATTGCGAAATAAAAACGAAAAGCTGCGGTTAAAAATAGTCTCGTGGCGCCTTCGCGCCCGTTGGACCCGAGACAGGTTCCAAATATACGAGCCGGGAGAAATAAGCTTCTTTATACGCAAGAATGCGCACGGGGCGATGAATAACATTTGGATATCGATAAATAAATTAAATAAATGCCGAAAAAGGGTTCGCCAATCGAAAAACGAACCGACCGAACGCAAACGTATCGAATTTCTGCGCTAATATGGCGGAATTCCCGAGTGATATCAACGCGCGAGCATTCGCGAAACCCCACATATCCAATAAAATATGCATCGATAATAACGTTTATCTGCACAAACTGTTGGCGGCGCCCGATTTTTTCAGCAAAAATAAATCACCGGCCGCATTCCGGCCATATTCAATTTATATCCCGAAGCATAAAATTTTCGTGGTCGATTTACGACGCGCCGCAGTCATTAGGCGTCCTCCGGAGTACATTATGGCGACGAAGAAAAATTCTTGCAAATAAACCCCGCAATAAACAGGAACGGAGTGAAAGAATAATCATTTAAGAAGACACCGCTGGGAAGTTACGACCTCGAGGTATATAAACACTTCACACATAAGGATTTTCAATTGTGACCACAATATATTGCTGCGCGGTCCTCCCGAATAAATAGCGATATACTCGACACTAAATAAGTATTAATCCATTGAAAAAAGCCACTAAAATGCAGACGGTCGCCTTTCTTAGAGAATTAAATATTTCGTGGCGGACGATGTTCGCTTAAAATGCAAACTCGAATCTCAATCGCCATATTGATAATTTAGAAATTTTCCAATACAGGAAACATTATAGAGAAATTGCATTATTTGTATAAGAAAATCCATAAAATAATACAATCGTGTCATAATACAAATGCTACATTACGGGATGCAAACTAATGCAATTTCTACGCATTAACATTTTGGATGTTTCATGGAAATGTTGTTATATAACCAATTTTCAAAAGTCATATTATGTTTGGTATTATTAAAGTATTTTTAGACGTTATTTTTTTCCATAAACTTTTTATGCGATTTTTTTTATTTGCGGGTTTTTATGGAAATTATTACCTCATAAAAAGAGACGGGGCTGTACTTAAAAAAAAATAATCAGTCTGTCCGAGCCGAACATATACTCGCCAAAACAGCTTTATAATTGATACTGACAATTTCAGCGTTTTGATAAAAGTTATATGGACTTTCTTATTTTTTTCACATATACGATTTGATTAAATATAAATGTGTGTCAAGATAAATCCGATATCCTTTCTCTGCAGAATATATTCATTCGGTTAAAGATTTTAATTTAAATCATGTAGTAAAATAAACCGAGTACATATTGACTACTCCCTTATTCCAAGAAAAAGATTTTTTTTGGAATAAGGAAAAAGTATTTTAACGATATTTTTATCTCCCAATACAAATAGTATATTACTCTCAAGAATCCCCAAATTTCTTCAGCAAAAGAAAAAACTCCTAGTTCTTCTTAGTTTCGCAGAAATTTAAAAATTTAGAAATTAAATTTTATCAAACCGAACAAATGCAAGAGATCGCATCTCAATGTATTTACACTTGATTAGATTTTAGAGGAAAATAAACTACGTAATCTAGGAAAATTTATAATACATAGCAAAGAAAGTAATGAAGAGCATTCTTAGTAAACAACTCGTCTATACTACAGTGGAACCCCCAATTACACTACTCCGAATTACGCGCTGGGTTGAAATATTCCCGCAAATCCCCCAATTGCGCGGTCGCATTCACATACAGTCAAACGTTGGCTAGCGTCTGTGTAATCAACACGTGCCAGGCTAAGGCTATACGCACACAGCCGGACGGCTTCACTCCCCCAATTACAACGACTCCAAATTACACGGTCCCGATTTTAGTGTTAGTAGGGGTTTAACTGTACTAAGAATCTAACTCCCTCCAATAACTGAAATTATATCCGGCCTTTTTTTATTTATCGCTAACAAATAGAACCAGTATACGCTGGGAAGGTAAAACCCTAAAATGGTGCCCTAATCCTAATCCTAGCTACTTTAAGTTTTTCCATTCTGTAGGCCAAACGTATTGGCCCAAAATTATTTTGGCAAACAATTTAAATCAAGTTTTTTATTTTATTAGTTATATTTAACTTTTAATAAAAAAAATGTATTTTTTTATCGGATATCAGATCAAACCATATAAATGATTTTTATTAATTTTCCCAATGGATATTTCTTTTAATAAACTTAATAAGATATAATAAGAGTAACACATAGATTCGACTAAAAGTTGTCAGAAGGAAAAGGGTTAAGACAAAAAAGATGCAATTCAGGGTCCCTTAAGTGGGGCCCTGAATTTTTCTAAAAAATAAATATTTTTAACTTCGGGATAAGCTAATAAAAAATAAGCAATACTATTAACGATTCAAGATTTCTCAATCAAATATATGTTTTGCTTGTGGGAAAAGAACATTTATAAATAAAAATAAATATGTATTACGAATTACAAAATATTTTTTATCACCCAAAGTCTGATATTGTTAAGAGGATGAGGGAAGGTTTACTGAGGTCGATTCTTTCTGCTTACTAGGCGATCTCTCTATTTTAGTAAGGTATGTATTTCCCGCGATTAAAGGATCGCTATCACACAAGGTTTATGCTAGATATGGCTCTTTAAACCGGAACGCCCGAAGAAGATAAGAACGAATAGACAAACCCTCTCCTACTTGCCTAGACACAACAGGGAGGATAAAATCCTATACCGACAGTGGTAGAAGATACACGTCAAATGCTTAAGAGAAGGAAGACTCTTTACAAGAATTCGCATACACGTTATGAACGTAAAAGGTAAGATCGAAACGATGATGACGATACAAAATATATGCGATAAATCTTCTAAACCGAAATGAAAATAATTGAAAAGACTTGATAAACTTTAAACTTTAATTAATTGAAGAAGAGACTCAAGAGCAAGAACATGACATCAAAAAATCTCCACAGCTTTTAACAAAATGAACAGTAGGAAAAAGAAAACGCAAACAACTCCACTAAAATTATCGACAATTTATAAAATGACTACTATCCCTCTCACATCGGCGTTGATGGCCAAACAATGAATTGTGCTTACGTACGGATGATTATAAATTGTTAATGTTTGTTTAATTATAAATTAAACATGTGTATAATTAAATATGTTAAAAAAAATGTACACATCTTGATCCTACGAGGATCGAGGAGACGAGGAATAAAATATAATGCATATTTTATTCCTCGTCTCCGATGAAAAGGAAGCATAATCCAATATTCAATTAAATACCGTTTAAATTTGAAAAAAAAATTTGCATTTAATCGTTCCACGAATCTGCGTTTTATGTATGTATTACATAAAATGAGAGATGACTTTACTTAATAATTGAATAAACAGATGACTAAGCAGTGCTTCCCCTTGTGCACAAAATATTCTCAACTTCGGGAAATCACCTGACAAATAAAACATACAATGTGCATATAGAATACCGTTCAAGGAAAAAAACCCACGCTAATCGATGATACACCACAATTTTTACTAGAAAAAATCTAGATCTTCAACTTCTTTGTTGATCTAACAAGGCTTGCGCATTGCACGTAACTGAAATGATATAATTTCGATCGGATCTAGAGCAAGGTTCGCCACTAGGCGGTGGATTATGGCTAAATTACACGTATTATTGCGAACGATGTGGGTTGCTGCGATAGGGCAGGGTGGAAAATGTCATCGGGATCATAAATAATTACTGTTGCGATGGGTCGAAATGTCAATAGCGTATCGCAATCGAAGATGCCACACGACCGCTGAATATTAATTATTATATAACGCGTTGCAGCGACCGCCTAAAAAAAAAATGTAAAATAAACGCAACAGATATGTTACGGCATTCGTTAATTGACTGTACGGTCATTTAGAATCCGACATTCCCACACTAGGCCTCAGCATTCCTATGTGCATCGAATGCATACACACTTATCTCCGTCTGAGAACGTGATAGTATTCTCGTTAGCGCACAATTAAAAGAAATAGTTTCACGGACACGAGTGTATAATAAAATCGATAGCATCACCAGGACACGTGAGCGTTGCAGACAATGGTAACTCCGCTGTCGATCGCTCAATTTTCACTGTTGTCGCAACTCACCTGTAACAAAAAGAAAAAGCATAATTAATTCCTCCGCGTAGGCATTTAAAAAGATTATTTTTTACAAATTCTGTGACATTAATCTGGCTTTTGCTGGATGCAAGTGAGATACGCCCACGGTCGCGTATGCGGTCTAGTTTGCATCAATGGAGAAATTAATTAGTGAAAGCTGCGAAACTGCATCGATCAAACAAACGCATGTGACAATTGACATAAAAAAAAAATTGCACGGAGCAAAAGCCGAGAAAATATGCGCACGTCTCAAGGGGATAGGGTCGACGCACTGGCATAAATCGAAATTTAATTAAGGGTTGGATTGTGCACAATGATTGCAATAACACCTTTGCCTGGTCACGTTCATTAATCAGTCTCATGCATGTGCATATTGCTAACGCGTGTCAATTTGCGGGATGACGAGGGTTTAAAAGAATTCTAGAAAAATAAAATGACAGAGCGAACGTGACTTTCATTTGTGGAATCGTATTTAAAAACGAGCTGCTTTATTCAGATAAAAAAAATCGAACGTGCAAATAAAAACAGTACAAGAACTGTTTGTGGCGGAATGTCGTTAATTAATTGGATCGTTTCGATCGCCACATCAATCCTTAGAAGCGTTTATCTATTATGATGTAAAACGATGACGCAATCGAGCGATCGTTGGATCTAGATCATTGGATTTCCTGATTCTGTGAATTCAATGATTTGACGACGTTTCTCGGCCCACCTCACCGCGGACAAGATGATTGATTCATATAAGAATGCTTAATATGTCGAGCAATCTGAGGTTATAATATAACTGCTGGTATAAAATCAATCAAGTATTTTTTTTTTTAATAATAATGAAGAATTCATATAGAAAAATATGTGGTATTTTATCTTTTTTTATAAATTGTTACAGAGGATGTAAATATAGAAACATGACTACATCGGCTACAATCATCAGCATTATGTTGAATCATTAATCCTAAGAGTAAATGAGCATATGTTAACCGCTAGAAGTATGTGGAAGAACAGTGTATAAAGCGGAGGTGGGTAACCTTTGCACGGTAACAGCATTCAAATGATTTCAATTACTGTAAAAATATGGCTTTAAAAAAATAATTTCTTATACCGAAACCGAATATTAGTATAAAAACGGGGGTTGAAACAATATATATTATTCTTATCGTATGCCCATTATTAATGAAGTTATACATGTTCTATTTTAGAAACTATTCTCAAATGGCGTTTTCTCTTAGAAAAATATCCTTTTTAGTTCTAAACTCAATTTAAAAGAGACAGTGATATTGGGAATCCCAATTTTTTTTTGAATAACTCATTTAATATAAAACCTACATAACGAAAACTTTTTGTATTTGTGTAAAAAAAATCTATATTGTATAAATCTATATTAAAAAATTAAAACAATATTCGCCCCTGTGGCCACGGACGCAATGTTTTTTCTCGCTCGCGTCCGGTGCGATGTGCCTAGTGCGAGAGAAACGTTCTAGAGACACGTGCTATGAAACATCGGCGAGTGCAAGTGTCATTTACGTGTCAAATTAATTACTTGAAAAATCCAAAATATGTATTCGTAGAATAATCCATTTTAAAAAAATGTCAAGATATTCAAGAATAATTTATCACTATCTTGACTTGCAATGCTTGAGGTATCTGATAGACCCCCCGCCGGATGACTCGTATGTTTACGAGCCCCCCGTGATGGATCGGTTTAAGCGAAACTGAGGATTTTTATACATGTTATATGAAAAATGTGTGCACATTATTTTAGTTATCCATTCCAATCAGATTATTTTTAATACAGTAAGCCCTCGTATAGCGCGATTTTCTATAACGAATGCGACAGTCCCTCCTAGAGTGCTTTTTTTTTCTGAAAAACGCTAAATAAAGTGTCTAGTATTCTATAACGTATATACCCGTAATATACCCGTCATAGCTTAGAGGTAATTACAATCAAATTATGATTGTTAAAGTT
>JAGXCT010036274.1:34107-84149 GCA_022495035.1 Philopotamus ludificatus
CATTTATAAAATCCGTCAAAGGTCACCAGGAAAATTAATTTAAAATATATTAGGAAAATCTCGACGAGGATATCTAGTTGTTTTTTTCAAGTTCAATAGAACGAATATTCATAAATTATCGGATGAATTTTTTGATTAATTTATCTGTTCACATTAATCGAGATTTTCTTCAGAAAAATAGTCAACAGATTCGAGCGGCGCCCGCTAAAAACCGAGGCGCCAATTGCCTCAAAACAAAAACAACACCGGATTACCGATCGTGTTCCGCGAATAAGAACAGCTTCTAGAAACGAAAACATTTACGGCTAGAATAAACGCAGAGGAATCCGACGACGTGCTAATTGGAGCCGCTGCCTCCGGATACGGCTGAGACACGGTGTAATCAAATTCAAATTCGACGACGAGGATGGGACTGAAGACGGCAGGCGCCAATCGCCCATGTCGCGCGCACACCTCCTGTTGTTGTCGGCGATACTAGTTTTTTGGTATCGCATCCACCGCGATAAAAGGTCAAATTCCTCGGCGGGGTTTTCCCGCATACCGCGAATATTTATCTGCATGACGCGTGACGGCCGCGCGGACGCATGCGCAGACACCACCGCCGCGACATCGTAAATCTGAAAATGGACACGCATTGTCCGCAAACTCGTTTCTAAACAAAATAACAATCCGTCGCGGCGATTACGATATGGCACATTCCGAAAACTACATCCGAGACGAGCCAAGGAAAACGTGTTCATCAATAAACAGTAACAGATCGATGGGACGATAGGAATTAGCGGAACGCAACAGCGGACCATCGGCGCTTCGGCCATGAATGTTGTCGACGGCCGCCGGTGCAGCCGTCGTCGTCGTCGTCGTCGCGGCGTCCGAAAACGATCCGCGGATTCGGCCACATTTTCCAGAACTCCGAATCGAACGAACCGGATCGTGATGGATCGATAAAAATTAACAGCCAAAAAAATTCCACGATTACACCGCACACTCGCGCAGACGAGGAAAATTGAGTTATAGTTTCCGAGAGACACGATTTGCGGTATTTGACAAACTTGATTAGCACGACGAAGGTCGTCGGATTCCGCCGCGTATGACATTGCAATAATATCGCGATAAATAAGTCGGACGAAAATATTGCGTCGATGAATCACGCATCCTTGGAAGGAAATGCTGCAAAAAAAATTATAATAAAAATAAATGGCGTATCGAAGAACGGCGGAAGCGACGATTACAGCCACTTCAATTAAACGCGAGCGATACGTAACATCCGCGCGCCATTATGAAGAAACTGTTCCATCAAAATATGCGTTGATGTAAAATAAATTATGAATTTATTGAGCAATCGATTTACATTTGACATCACACATGTGATACACATCGAAGTGGTCCACAGGTGAACGAGGGCGTTAAGTAACACCCGGCGAGAAGAATAGGTTATCGAACCGTTTAACATTATCAATTTCATAAATCAATCGTTCTGCAATATGTGGATCGGCTTTAATAACAAATTCAATCACAACAATGTACGAATATAGATACGAATCAATGGCCACGCAATTTTCGAGTCGACACGAAATGATAGATCGAATGTAAAAATAGAAAATGCATTCTGTGCACGGTACACATGTCCTCGAATTACGCGATTAAATGAATCCGAAGGTTTTTACGAGTCGAAGAAAGCACAAAATTTAGCATTTTTGGGCAGGATAGGTGGAAATAAAATAGATCTATACAGTAAACCCCCCTATAACGTCAAGATAGGTACTACGTTATAAGGGGGGACGTTATAGGGGGTTAAGATTTATCAATTTTATTGATTGATTTAAAAGAAATCAGTATATAAAACATGTTCACTCTTCTTTATTTTGGACATTTTAACGTTATATGAAAAAACCGCCGCAAATGTTATAGGGGGGAACGTTATGGGAACGGTATATATACACTCAAGAAAATATTATTTATTGAACATATTGGACATAACAGAATCTGCATATATATATATATATATATCATCATCATCATCATCATTTCCTAGTCACAAGGCTCTCACTTGCTGAGGGCATGGACTTTACAAGACTCTCGCATGGTAGTTGAGGCCAAAGGAACCTGGGTCTCACACGTGACGTGAGGGCTCCCTTTTCGTGTCCATACCGCGGGGACCCGAGCCGTCTTGGTATGCAGTTTTTTTGTAAAGAGTTTCCCTCTCTTAGCCATTGCTGGCATTGGACGTACATCTTCTACCATATTGGTATCGGATTTTACCCTCTCGACTGTGTCCAGGCAAGTAGGAGGGATTTGTCTCGGTATTCGTTTGTTCTCTTCTCTAAGGGGTTATCTGCTTATAACGAGTCACGAGTGACAAGTAGTGAGCGACCACACACACACCTATATAGATATACATATGCACATCTGCTCAAAACGAGTCTCAAGTAGCCGGTCGCAAGTGATTATTAGCACTGTCCCGCAATAGCAATCCTTTCATCATGGGATAGACCTCCTCAGAGTGGGGTCCCCTAGAAAGAAGGAAAAGGAGCGAAAGTATCGAGACTAGACCGATTATTGGTCAACAGATTAGGGTTTTCCTTCCTAGGGTATACTGGTTCTGTGGTGAGAAATCCGTTAGAGACCAGATTTATTTATACACACAAGGATATGTGTACACCAACATGTACATATTTTTGCACTGTTTTGTTGGATATTTATCAAAGTTTAATTGGGCCCCTTGTCAACTCTATGCAGGTTTATGTTGACTGTAATATAAAAAATGTAATAAGAAGCTGACCATCAATTTAATGGTATGGTAGATAGTTGGTCACAAGGCTCTCACTCGCTGAGGGCATGGACCTTATCAGACTCTCGCATGGTAGTTGAGACCAAAGGAACCCGAGTCTCACACGTGACGTGAGGGCTCCCTTTTCGCGTCCATACCGCGGGGACCCGAGCCGTCTTGGTACGCGGTTTTTTGTAAAGAGTTTCATTATGAATGAAGAATTTGAAATATTTTTATATTAATATTATAAATATGTAGTAGTAGAACAATAAAAATAAACAAATGAAATTATTTTCAAATTCAAATACATTATTTTATTAATATGTGTGCGTATAACAGGAAAGTACCGTATTTTGTTTTGTTTTTAATTTGAAACATATAGTTATATTAAAAACATAAAAATGTTTTCATATTTTTTTCAACCCTTTTCGGTTAATTTTTTGCATGGCATGTAAAGTCGTAAAATGCATTGAAAATCTATTACCAGGCTATAGCAAAGTAAGAATGCAATTGGAATAAAATAAGCTAGAGAATGATCCTTTCATAATTTACGAGAAGATGCAACAATAAAACTGTGATTTATTTAAGCGCGCATCTGGCTTCACACGAATACGCGTGAGCGCGGAAATTGGAACGCTTCTGCTTGACAACGTGTCAACGCTCATGAAGTGGTTAATCAAAGTAACGA
Organism: Philopotamus ludificatus; assembly: GCA_022495035.1. Lineage (NCBI taxonomy): Eukaryota > Metazoa > Arthropoda > Insecta > Trichoptera > Philopotamidae > Philopotamus > Philopotamus ludificatus. The sequence continues at coordinate 37,563 of JAGXCT010036274.1, forward strand.
AATCCTTTTCTTTTACATTTAAATATAATTCTTTGATCTTAAATAACTCGTCAACTTCTTCAGTTGTTGTACTACTCTCATCAACCAATCGGGAGATGAGCTTATTCCATACGTTACTCATGGTAGATATTGCAACTTCACCAATATTTTTTGAACAGCTTTATAAATGTTGTACTCTTTCCAAAATTGGATAAACGATTATTCGTTCTGTCCATCAACAGCTCTAACTGCTTGTCTAAATGCATTTAATACTTTTTGAACGTATGTATTACGCTTCCATGATCCATTGGTTGCATAATAGAGGTTGTATTCGGAGGAAGAAATGTTATTTTTGTATTTTCATTATCACGAGGCGAATGTAAGACAAAAACTGCGGACAAAAACTGCATATATAAAAAAATGCCGATGTCAAAACCCGCGAAGAAAATGTCAACAAACGACCTCGGCTGATAAGATCAAGATGTGCCAACCAATTGGCTGAGTTTTCGTTCGAAATGCAAAATCACACATGGCCGCAACAAGCAAACCAGCTTTTGAGATAAAATTGTGCGTTAGGTAAGTAACATTTTGCTTTCCCTTTTTGATATCGACCCGACATGCACGCAGCCGGATGCATATATGTTTATAAATATGCGTTGCATAATCGCCATAATCATAATAATAACGATACAATATGTGCATAGGATAAAGGACCTCGACGGGATCGAGATTAAGAAACGCCAAGGTGTCGATCCAACACGACGCCGACGGAAACGTATTACCACCTACGTACTCCAATAATCACTATAATCCATCACACTATAAAATCAATTTGTACCTCGCCGCGATATATTCGTGAGTATGGTGTTGGATTAAAAAAATGCATTATTGTTGCATTAATTTGTACTGACACCAACGTATGTTTTTAATGCAACAAAGATATCCATATAAAGTTGTACGAAAAAAAAGTCATAGTGCTCTTAGCGCCATGAATAATGCATACGAATCGATTTAACCTTCTGCATGTTATAAACTAGATTAAATGAATTAGAATAAAATTGGCGATTTATTATTAATACACGCGATCGTTTTTATGCGATTTTTTTTCTACGCTTTCAGTGTCACTAATTACAGACAAATAACCAAAAAGAAATCGCGTATTTTATGAACCGATTATTGAGTTCAATTTAAGTCCAGACACAATGAAGAAACTATTGTTCAACGTTATTCTTGCGCAATAAATTTTATTTTATTGTTAACACTTGATAAATAAATTAATTTTGACAAAAAAAATAATCCTCAAATGCACACACATTTCATAGAATACTGTCCATAATTTTATTAGCGAACATATTTAATTCCGATAAAGATCGCGCTCTGAAAAGCCTATAAATAAGCTACCGGCCTATGGTGAACGGGCCCAGCATAGCATATAATTCGGTTTCCGGCCGATCATCTGTTAAGGGTAAAATATCCATACCCTAAACTGACGAAAGACAAACCAAGTGGCAAAAAAGACATTTAGACAAGACAGCAGATGCCACATTTAGTTTGGAGAGTTTAAATCAGGCAATAGAAGTTTTGGTGAAATTGTTGATAACCATTTGAACCAGTATTTTGATTAAAAACTGGCAAGTTTTATTAAAAAAGGTGATCAAAAAGCTGCGAGTGAGATTGCAAGTTACCATATTTAATAGTATCATCTAAAATAAAGTTACAATATTTTGTAATGTTTATAAAATACGCGATTTCTTCTTGATACTCCTAATATGTGCATATTTTTGCAATCTCTCTTTCAAAAAGAGAAACAGATGTATATTAATAAAAACAGCAAAGTCTGTAAAAAATATTAATTATTCTATTAAAGAATAACAACAACAAATTTTGAAAATCCTATGATTTTTTAGTCTTTAAAAACTGCTTTGAATAAAATATGTCATTTGAGTAAATAAATATAAAACTAGATTAATTCAATGAAATATGTACTTTATCAATAAAAATAAAGTCAATATACGGTCATCATAAAAGATGACACTTTCTAAGTATTTATTTTCCTTCACTAGAATAATCTTAAAGATTAGTTTAAACCATTGATAAAATAAAAGCGCAGAACGTGAAGACTTGAATTGAGGGATATATTATTATAGAAAAACTATAACACTGTGAAAATATACCAGAGAAACTAAACGAATTTATTAAATCAAGGATTTTGTTAATGAAACATTTGGTTAAACGAACCGGAAGTGCATTAAAAAATAGCAAACGAATGAATTTCGCCACCGATAGTGAAAGCAGTGATTGATTATAAATAAAATGAAATTCGCTTAAAAAAATATAGACATATTTTGTGCATTGTTAAACGTTTTTTAACACGAATTTTAAATACCAATTTTATATATACACTGGTTTTTTCGACGTTTGAATTTGACACAATACTAATGCATTTTTTACGCATAACAAAATTGCATTATTCTATGTGCGAGCTCTCCGCATCGATACGTTTTCGGTGAGCGATTAAAGACATCAACGCCCGAGCGAGCGCGAAACCCATTCTTCTCCATACGCGTCTGGGTCTTTGAACCGTTCAATTAACATTCGCTAAAGACGTTTTGTCACACAGCGCGAGAAAACAAATGTGACTCACCTGATCCGATATGGGACACGGCATTTCAACAATCTGAAAGCGCGTGAAAACGTTCGCAAACACTGGCTGTGTTTTGTGGCTTTTTTTGCGCGAACAAAACACGTGATCGGTGCCATCCTTGAACTTGACCCGTGCAACGTCAAATAATGTCTACGGCATTACGACCTTGGATCAGCCAGTGATGATTATTGTTATACAGATGTTATGTAATTACTATTTCCTGCTTCGCCAATTTGGAAACAATCGCAGAAACTTACGTATGCACGCACGTACTGAGAAGAGATGACGCGCGAAAATCAGATGAGTCTTATATTAACAATGTCCATTTTTGCCGATGATAACTATGATTTGTCATCGGCTTAATTGAAAAGAATACACTGTACACAATGATAATTTTTCTCAGCTTTATCCAAGATCGATGGGTATCATTACCGATCATGGAATATTGCTATTAAATTAATGTGCTTACCGTGCAAAAATGTACGAACTTGGTACTTGGTTTTAGCACGGAATAATTGTAATTATACCAGGGTTGCAGACTGCAATTATATTCGACTCGTTAGAAATCGACCGTTTCCATTTCATTTTATGTCTATCATATAAATAAATCATCCAACTAAAGATAAATATATAAAATATTGTATTTATTTTACTTGTTCCTTGTAAAATATTAATTTAAGGCCCACAAGAATAAAACTAATTACGAAACTGACAGAATTTAAGCAGAGACGGGATGGAAAAATACAGCATTTAAATTGAAAATTAAAATTATTAAAAATAATAATTAAGTTTCGGTTACAAAAAGTTAAATTTTTAAATCTCTACGAGTCAAACAAATATTAGATTTAAATTTAATCAAATTAAGATTAGCTTATTACGAAAAATAATTAAAAATTTAATGAGCAACCGATAAATAACAATAAATTATATTCATTCATCCATCAATCTTGCAAAGAAAAATATATCTTCGTCATAGATGACGAGCGCTGAAATATTTACAGAAATTTTCCAAATACGACAGACAACCTCTGATTAGTGTTCCTATGAAAAACATATTTCCTTAATACGTACGCGTAATATATCAATTTTAACCCTTTGTAATCGAAGCTGGAGCCCAAAAAAAATCAACGAAGATTTTTTTCATCATCCATTTTTTTACTTTTATCAAGGCATCAATAAATGCAAGGGCGGCTCGTCCATATACACTGCGGAGCTGCAGTATTCCCAAGAAAATTGAGGAAAAATATATTTCTGTCTGCTAGTCAACGCTACCAGCGTCGTGTATTGGATGGATGGGGGGTGGAGGCAGGATGGGGTATTCTCGTCGTTAAGCGCTGTGATGCGCTGCGACTCTTACGATACTTTTTTTAATTTACAATCTTCCACAGCACCCCTAAATATTCTATCCACGACCCGCCACTGAATACATCTTTAAATTTATTTATAAATATCATCTGTTAATATGTAATTTATTACGCCATGGAAGTCGGAGTCTGATTGTGAGCCAATGTTGGAGTCATAATCGTTCTTTTTAAACGACTTCACAGTCCTGGTTACATTTTCGCATCACTCTGATTATATGAATTAATTCAATATATTAATGACTTGGTTTTTTCCCGCGAATAATCACTCATTGTTGAAAACTTTCAGTTGTGGGATTCTCGACAATATTTTGAATTAAATTAACATATTGTAAAGAAAATTATTGCAAAATTTTCTTTCTCGATGATAATATTTATTGTTTTATTTAATAATATCAAAACCGTGCAAAAACAAGATTTAGACGTATATAGTATTTAATAGTCTTGCCGATGGGGTAGTTTTGGTACCTCAAGATTTGATAAAGTCTAAAGAATATATTCTTTTCTCGCTCGCATGATGTGCCTAGTACGAGTGACACGTGCTTCGAGAGCTCAGTATGCGGCGAGACATCGCCGAGAGCGTTATCATTTAGGCGTCACATTGATTAGTTAAACAATCCAAAATATCGCCCAAATTATTAAGCGTATCATGATTAATCATAAGAATTAATTAAAAAAAATTAGCTAAAGTGTAATTGTTTCCTGATTAAGATAAAAATACAATCTTTATTTTTCATAATATAAAAAAAAAACGTAAACGAAAAAGCTGTCTCGCATAATGTTATTCGAATACGCGGAAGAGAAGTTGGATGCCAATAAATTTACAAAATCAGTCATAAAAGTCTATACATAATTAACATTTAACCAAAGTGATTTTCGTCCAAACCCACAAATTTTTGCGGATTCTCGCGAGTTGACACCAATAGGATTTCCTTCTATGGAAACGATAATTAATGCGATAGAAACGCACGAAAATCACCGACGTCGTTTGGAAGGACACGCGGCACATAAAATTCGAGTCACGTGTCAACGGACCATTATGTAACGCAGATGCAACAAAGGTCGCCACCGTACATTTGCATATAAATATTTTTATTGCCGAAAAAAAAATGGGTGATTAGCGGATCGCGGATACATCGCGCATCGATTACGCGCGAGATGCTCTAACGATCATCACAATGAGGCTTATTGACCACTCGGGAAAGTCAAAAGAAAGTGGTGGCCGAGCAGGAAGGAAGCCGCCGACACGACATACGCATCCATCTCGTTGCCATTAGCACTTAATGATTCTTCATTACACAGAACGCAATTCCGATTCAATTTGTGCTTGTGCAGCTTTCAATTCGACGACAACGACGGAATGCGCCGTCGCGACATCGAATCAGATGCAGAATCGCAGGTAAATAACGGCGAATTTCGTTGACGCTCTCGTCAAGCTTATTTATCTGCCGAAAAGTAACACGAAGAAACGTTACCGGATGAAACTATATTTCAGTGTGCCAGATATTTCAGCGTGACCTCTGAGGACTGACTTGTGAACCAATAAATCCACGATCGCTGCGCATGCGCATACATACGCGAATGAAATTTCACGCGTTTATAATGGCTACATAAAAAAAATTGATTGGTATCGAATTAACGCAAAACGTGTTTGTTTAATGGATTTATACCAAAATTGGACTTTGGATTGAGATGAACGGCATTGCTGGTGTTATTTATGTGCGCGGGTGAGAAGGGTCATCCGATGACAAAACAGCGGCCTTGCAAGGTTACGTCGGGAATTCCACGAGACGACCGACGTGGAATGTCGTCCAGACCGCGACGCATAAAAAAAGGGAATTCACTAATCCACATTTTGTGATAAAACTTAATCGCACATAAAGATTGCGCACAACAACCACGGAGATATGTTGTTTCATAACAACGACTCCAGTGGCATTTGGTCAGGAATGTTGTTGTTGGTTGCATCAAAATATGGCCATCGTCATATATATTCATAATAATAAAAGAGTATTTAATAAACAGGATTGGGAAAAACATTTATCACTTAATAAATTACACGGGAATCTACGGCAGAAGAAAAAAATGTCGTTAGTATACTACGATGTTTGTCAACACGGGAGGTGACGTCTTTTCGGCGCCAATCAGTGACATTGGAGTCGATGGTCATCATCAGAAGGATCTCCGGTGACAAAGTTTAATTGAGGCAAAGCGAACACATTTGCATTTACATAATTTTTATGGAAAATAATAAAATAACGTTTCGAGTATAGAGCAACCGTTACGGAGCCACGATTATCCGTGACGACAAATTGAATTATGCAATTGTGGAATCTTGTCCTTCACGCATTATTGGATGTGGTCAATACGTGAAGTTCGATGGCCGTTGAACAACGAAAAAACACTGAAAAAAGCGGCGGCGAAGGTCGGACTGTTACAGGAAATGGCCGAAAAGTCGGAAATGACCCGTCACTTCGACATGATTATCGAATCATTGCGGTAAATCACGTTTAGACGGATGAAACAATTGGTTATTAAAAATGTTTCGATGAGGCGATCGGTGTTAAAAAGTGCAGCCGATGAAAAATAACGTGTTTTCGATCGCATTATACATGCGAATAAGAGGATTTCCCAAAATAATAATTAATGACGAAGAAAAAAATCTTCTATGACGCACTGTTTGTTTGCATCTTCTATTCAAACACATAAAAATATGCTGGAATTCGAAATAAATTGTTTTATTTGTTGGCGCGACATTTTTTTTTAGCGAGTATCGAAAACAACAATGATTAATGGCTTTTAAAAAATGCATAACAACGCCGGGCCGAAGAGTAACCGTGAAAATTAGCAAAACGTGTAATAGGATACGCCGCGGAGGATGAAGAAGACGACGAGAAAAAAAAAGAGGATGACAGCCGGCGTGAAGGACAACATTCCGGCGGAGTGGAGCGGTGGCGCCAGAAGAGTTATGAGAAACGAAAATTGATACGAAAATAATTTAATAATAAAGTCACCGCGGATTCCAGTCCCGATATGGCGATCTCTGCAATTAGTCTCAGAAATATGAATTTCCAGAGTGACATCATGTGAGAATCTCTTGGTAAAGAAAAAAACAATAAAATAACATTATGCAAGACTATGTTAAAAATATTACAAACAACAATAATTGAAGTGGAATTTGCGCGCAGAATCCGTTCCGAATCATTGATCGCGCGTTTATGCTAATAATATTTTTTCACGTCCAAACTATTCTTCTAGAAATCGCAGATTTACTGTTTTATCACTGCCAAAGAAAGTGTTGCGGTACGTGCATCGGCAAGCCGATGAGCTTTCGACGTATCCTCGGCTCGCCTTGCCAAAAGCGTCAATAACCTCGATGGCCAAGTCAACAACCACATGTATATAATACAACGGTAATTCAGCGTAATTGTGATGATGATGATTGCCATTATTTCGTGAGAATCCGCGCCAATAATTGGCAAAAATAATCGTTATAATGTCAGCTGCTGCACACGCGGCAAATCCGTCGACAATAATTCAACAATCGGCAAGAAATTGCAGCTTAAATCTCCTTATACACCACATCCATAAATGTCAAATGTGGGATTTGACCTAGTCCGGAAACTGTGGGCGCAGGAAATCCCGAAATTCTTTTCAGAAGAGGCGTATTCATCCGTCAAATTTTTGCATAATGCATTCATCATGCAAAAACATTTTTTTTTAAATGGATTCAGGATCCCCGATTCAGTCAATGATCTTCATCATCCCGCCGTTATTGTCTCGCGTCGATTCTGTGTATGTATAAAATTATGTACGTCATTGGAAACGGACCTCGTCGACGTATATACTCTTGTTCTCCCTACCACGAGGCTCAATCGTGCTGCAACCTCTGGTTCGGAAGCATGTCTGCTGTCGCAAGACACCAGACCCCATGACAAGATCCGACGGCCAATAACACGAAGCGAACAACAATATACATATAAAATAAAACTATTCAGTGACTAGTATCGTGTGTGGAAAAACTGTGCAAAAAAAATCATAATCACAATAGAGCATCGATAAAAATGATCCCGCGGAAAAGATAGTGGAAAACATAATTATTGTGCATCGATATCTAGAATAACTTTAGTGGATTCGTTCGTCAGTGTTGCTGCGGCGAGAGATTGATTAAAATTCGTCATGCTGATCAGAATAAAAAACGTAAGGATAAATCCATATATATTTATATTGTATCCGGGATGTCGAGTCTGATGGATACAGCGTTGTTCCGTATCAAATCGGAATGCGATGGGGTCAACAAATTTAATTTGGCCATATACACAATGACGGTATCAGCTGACGACCGCGTCCAGTTTTCCTGGTGTCGATCGTCCAAGGCCACAGTTTCACGTGTCATCGCAAAATTATCCAAATAAATACATATATAACAAAAAAAATTGCGCGCTCGTGAGTATCGATTGCAAAAAAATCGTGAGTTACACTATATGACATTGTGTACAATATTTAAGAAAAATACGCAACGTATACCGCGCAACAATAGTATTGTAAGTCAGTTGCATTGCGAACGACCCAGTTTACATTAAAAAAAAAATTAAGGATTAAATATTAGATTATACATTTTTTTTTAAGATACATACTAATTATCGTTATGAAAAGAAGTTTTTTTTCGCTATACATAATCTAGATTTGAATAACAAATTGTGCAACGCGTTCGTCTTGTATATATTATATGTTATACTCGAGGCATATAATTGATGATATATTGCAAAAATATGCCCGCCATATATTAATAAAAAGGACATTCACATGTCACTTTATTGAAACAATAGTTTCAGAATTGCTGAAGCGCGGCAGTGCGCGTCGGGTCACCCAACGAAACGAAAATATAATGCAACAACAGCGACGATTAACATATTTCTAGAGAAAAAATGCATCGACGCAAAATAAAATAAGGTTAAATCATTGGAATGCGTTTAATCGACGCTTATGACTTTCGCCTTTGTATTATAAATAAAATTAAAATTAAAAGCAATGTCAATGCGAAAGAAACGTGCATATATGGCGTTGATTTTCGCGGTGGAAAATCGTTTATCGCGCATGCGCAATGTCGTGATATATATATATTTTTTTTCAAAATGTAATCGCAAGGTCTGGGAAAAATAATGGCAACACTGCCGCTACCGAATCGCCATCGGTGAATAGAGATATTACAGCGAATGAAAATGACGCGAAACAATGGACCCGGGACAATTGTGCGATAGACTCCCACAAATGTTAAACAATATATAAATAAATAAATCAAGATTATTGCGACCCGAATCGTTCGTATATGCATTATGCAAAAACCATCCATGTCTTTATAAAAAAATATTTTTACATATCATCGATTCGCACTGGATAATTACTTCCGATGACACGTAAGCGGAATATTCCGCGAAACTGATAAAATCATCGAGAGTGAAATTTTACGATCGTTTGCGAAAAATATGAACATTTGATTGTCGATAATTTGTATATGTCAATTATTTATGCAACAGCATAATTTGTTTTATATATATTTTTTTCAATGAAGTCGGACAGGTGTTCAGATCGCCGCCGAACCTTCATCTGGAGCAGACCAAACCAGTTGAATACAATCTCGTTATGTGGTGCTCGAGTAATCAAATTGGACAATTGAGACACCGTGTCCATATCAGGGGGAGGCGGGCGGTACATTCGACAATTGCGACTTGCGAAACGTTTATTAATCGTCGTCGTTTTAAAAACGAAAAACAATCGCACATAAATCCCTTTTTTTCGATTTAAGACGACGCGAAACAATACGTCCCAGATGCAGCGGCGGCACAGTGATGATGCAATTATTATATAATTTGTTTGTAAAGCCTACATGATAATGAGTAATACAAATAGCGAATTATGCAACGAGCAAAACACGACAAATCAACATTAAAAGATACAATATTTTCGAAGAGATTGCGATGTTAAATGCGATTCAATGCCGCGTGTAGATAGATATTGGCAAAAGCGAATGGTAGCCGCGGCCAGAGGCGGTTCTACAAGGAAGTCGTCGGATTGAAACACAGTAGAATCTAAATGGAACGATTAAGTGGATTATAATTGTGTTGCGCAAAAATTGCCATAAAAAAATCAGGGGATGAACGTCGCTCGTCGGATGTGCAATTTTCACCGATAGAAAGTAAACGTTCGCAGATCTTATCGGGCGATTCCCATGATACAAATTAAAAATACTCACACGGCCGTGACTTTCACGATACTCTTCGCCGCCGATTTATTTTAATTTATTTAATTTCAAAAAACACTGTGTTTGCGTCCGTCGGATTTATGAGTCACGCGTGCTGTTTATATTGATACGTCGAATTATTAGGGGGTCATTAAATTGAAAATACAAGTAGAGGAGAGGAAAAAAAAAACGCCGAGCGGTTGCGTCACCGGACAAGAAAAGCGAGCGCCCCGGGCGCGCGCGCGAGCGGCGCCGGCTCTGTTATTTTTTTTTTATCCTAACGAGACACGTGCCCGAGGTGTACATATACATAATTTTAGATTACAATATCACACCTCGCCTTATAAATTTCACATTTCAACGCAACACACGCAATAATAGGTGTTAAATGCGATCAATGCATACAAAAACGGGGTATGCTCGAGCGCATTGTGTGGCGCGCATGCGCACTAAACGCTCGCGCGCAATATATAAAAATGACATTATTCCGCATTGTGAATTGCCAATTTTATTGCGGATAGTCGGTATCAGGTATTATTAGATCAAAACTGGACCACGGAGCGTGCGCCATCGTCACGACTCGGGCCGCCGGTCATGCCCGCAGGCGACTGTTGGCAAATCCGTTGACCAACAAACACTTCGGAAAACCAGATCGGACCCAACCCTGTCGCGATTGTCAATTAGACTATTTATTCAATGCAGAGAGAGATAGAGAGAGACAGGTTCGCTAGAACAATGGTGAGTGCACATGTGCGACAATGGGCGATTGTCTGAAGATTAACATCGGCGAGGGCGTGGTCCGAATGCAGCAGAAATCAGACATTAGGGTACGACCTTGCCAATTTTATTTATTGCACTACAAAACGGCGGACAATCAATCTCTCTCATGTAATAAATGAGTAGCAACGAGCCTTTCATGGATCGCGGTGGGCGATACAACAAAAAAAATCATCGTTATCGGCCCGGGTCGATTTCGGCGCCCTGAGGTTAACAATGAAATCTATTTGGCAAGAACAATAATCCGAGCGACCTTGCTCTTAATATAGTTTTTTTTTTTTTCAAATCAGTACATAAAGAGAAAGATATACTTGAGGACAACGCCTCGAACGTACGGCCCGAAAATTATCTCGAAAAGCTATCGATCATATGCACGCTTATAGGAAATCGTGTTTTATATTAATAATAATAAAAAAAAATCGTACAATGTTCGTTTCGCCGCATTTTAATTTATCATAGTTAGATTCAAGGACCGGTGCAATTTAATTACACGTCTTAAATTCCATTGTAAACACAGCATGTGTAAAAATAAGATATAAGAACACATTTATTGTGATAATTTCTGTCGAAACAGCGACAACCTTCTCTCGATCGACCTTGCAATTGTATCGCGTGACAATCGCCCAAATTACACAGATCATTGTGCAACGTTACTAATTAATATCGCAGATTAACATGAAAAAATCATACCTGCATGACTCTACCGCATATTCCATAAACAGCGACATACCTGAAACAAACAGAAAAAAAAACCACAATTAAACATAATTTCATTCTGCGCGATTCGAGCGGAATCGAGACAAGTCACGATCGACAGCTGAATGCAATCCAGCAGCCACTGACGGCAATTAGCGTACCTGGATATAGGCGTTTCTATATCGAGTGCAATTTTAACGTTCACAACATAATTAATCAATATGGAAAGAATATCTCTCGATAACTTGTAAGAGACCAAAAAGGCATGAAATCGATTTACAATATCCGAGCTCGATAACACCTTCCGCGTGTTACATAAATCGAGATTGCTCGGAGAAAAAAAATGGAAGCATCCTACATTTGGGTCGCGCACCGGATAAAGATGTTTGCTTTGACGTCTCATCCACATATTGCAATTCTCAGCACGCACAAAATGAGCACTAATATAATATGCTAATGGCGTAGAAGAAAGTGAATCCAAGTTTCATTTCCTATGCACGCTCGATTTCGTGATTTGATTATTTTATTTTACATTTTCAGATGTCTGACGCGGCGTTTAAGATCCTGGCGCTGTGCTGTTTGGCTTGGCTGGGATGCGCTGAATGCAGCGTCCTGGTGCCGACGTACGTCCTGCCGCCGGCTTCCTTCAAGCAGCAGCGCGATCAGAGGAGCTTGCCGGCCTCGCAAGGGCTGAGGACCCTGGCCAGACTGGCCGGAGGTCACCTCAGACTGCCGTCGACCAACTCCACGAACAAGATCCCCGGCGAACACAAAAACTACGCAGATTATTCGAAAAATTCGTTCGCTTACGTAGATAAGGACGTGAAGAATTACGACGATAAATTCGCCGGCGTCGTCGTAAAGACGGAGAATCAAAACGTGGGCTGGAACCAAGGCCAATGGGACGACGGCATGCTGATGTCGAGCGCCGGAAACGGCAAGGAGAAGAACAAACAGAAGAGCACGGCCACCGCGGACGACGACGACGACAAGAAAACGCTCGCGGACCAAGTGGCCGAAGGTAAATACGGCTTGATCCAGAAGGAGCTGTTCTCTAAAATGCCGGTGAGACCAGGCGTCATCAGCTACGCGAGCAATTCAGAAACAAAGGGCAAAGACAACGAAGCCAGTTTGGGCGGGTTGAAAAACGAGGAGATATGGTTGGCCGAAGACCATCTGCTGGTACTGAAGGGCGGATCGTACCAGGAGCATAGCGCGAAACCGAACGATGGCGCAGTCGCGTGGCCCCCGATTGACGCGTACCAAGCTCCTCCCAGGCAAGTAAAGATCCCGCAAAATCGCGAGGTGCCGCCGCCCTTTCCCGTCCGGCTTTCTGACAACGGCCCGCTCGTCTTCCTTACCCCGAACGGCAGTATCCCTGCGCCCCTTTTCCCCGCCAGGCCGCCGGGAGCAGGCTTCGGCGCTTTTCCTCCGCCGCCATTCTCCTATCCGTCGGCGTCCCCGTCCTCGCCTCAAGGTCCCTATCCGGCAAACATTGCTTCCGGGGGCGCGCCGTTCCCAATTGCTCCGTTCCCTTTCTTACCGCCGAGGAACGAGAGCGAACTCCCGTTCCCGTTCCCCGGACCGATAAACTCCTCTTTTCCAGGCGGACTTCCACCGGGAGCGAGCTTCCTGCCACCACCGGGAAACCTGAGCGATCTGTACGACGAGGACGACCCTTCAATTTATTATCCGCCGCCATACAGCTTTTTCTATCAGGCCGATAACACCAGCAAAGTTCCGGCCGGACCCCTGGTGCCCGGAATAGTGCTGCCGCCGCCTCCAGACTTTTTCGCTCCTTTGGAAACTCCCACTACGGCATCCCGTCCCACAGCCCACGCCTATCCGCCGACTCCTGCGTCGCCGGCCACGTCCGTCGTCAAACCGTATTCGACCAAGGAATACCTGCCGCCGGCTGAAAAACCCCGCGACTCCGACAACACCATAGATACAATAACAACTCCGAAGACTGTGACGTTGCGACCAATTCAAAAAGGTCCCAAAGTCGTGATCATATCGAAACCCGTAAGCACCAGAAAACCACAGACGACGGTGACCACAATCAAACCGTACAGAGTTGCAGATAAGCATGCATCACCGATATCGACCGTATCCTATAAGCAAATAAAGCCGACATTGAAACCCAATGCCGGATCGATCGCAAACGCTTATTATCCCGATAAAGTGAATCCGGCTGTTCAATCGCCGCGGCCGTTCCTGATTTATGGACCTCCGGAGAAATCGCCATACGACAAGACATACGTCACGTCGACGCCAATCCCGCTGAGAGCATACTATAGCAATAACGATTATCAAAACCAATCGCCGCAAGTGCAAGTGATAAAACAAACCCCGACAACGATCACTCGTATACGTCCAGACTTTTTGCAGAACGTCAAACAAAACGGCAAATCGGTGGCGTCGTTTTATTTCTACGAAGAACCTGTGCCGAAATCGCCGACGCCCACGGTCGGAACGTACGACGGAAGAAATTATTACCAACCGTTGAACGGCAATGGACAGGTATTACAAGACGATCTCTCTTACAATTCGCAAGTCGAAAACGACTATACGACGACGAGCAACTTGGACTTCAGACAGGTTCCGAGCCGAGAACCTTCGCCGTTCTTTTTCATACCGCATAGACAGGGATCAAGGACGTTGACGCAAGAATATTTCAGCGTCCAAAAACCGAAATTGCAAAACAATTATGTTCAGCAAGTCGTAATTCCGCAACAACAACAACAAAATCAACAGCAACAGCAGCAAAATAGACCTGAATCGTTTTACGACCAAATTGCAAACATTCAACAGACCATCGATTATTACACGACTAATCGGCCAAAAGTAAATATATACCAACAAGTACCATACAGAGAGACTCGACAAAAATTGAAGCCGACCCCGAGACCAGTCTACCAATTTAGTTACCAAAGTAATAATATTCGACAGGAGCAGAACACATTCCGAGCACCACAAATGGACAACGAACCGTTCAGACCGATGGTAACATACAGTAAGCCGTACAATCAAGAAAATGGTCAATCGACGCCTAAAACTGTGTTCACAATCGAAAAAGGCACCACGGAATCCCCACAACCATCAAAATACTACACGACAACCAAAACAACCGATTACGATTACGAAGACGAAAATCAGGATAAAAATACTTATAATATAAAAACATCCGTCAAGCATTTAACGAACATAAAGCAAAATCCTTCTACAGTCTCACCGAAAGTCAAAAAAGGTAGATTACAATACCCCACGACAAAGAATCCGATCGATCATGCGTATTACACAAAACAAGAGGAACGATTATTCGACGACATAACGAAGAATTATTTCACAATCTTCGGACAGAAGATTGAATCTGGAAATAATGACGAATTAGGAATCGGAGTCACTTCGCCGATAAGACCGTACGAAGTGAGCACAATAAGTCCGCCACTCAACAGAGTAAACAATAAATATAACGATAAGAGCAATTCAATACCGATCCGAAACGATCAACAGCCGATTATATCATTAGCGAGTGATACTCAAGTCAATTATAGACAACCGAGACCGTTGATAAATCCCGACAGCGAATTCATACCGATCGTTGATCCGGCGATTCAAGCAAAATATAACGCAGAACAAAACTACAAACGGTTCAGAGATCAGATAATACAAAAACCGAAAGTTCACAATGTAGAAATAATCAAAGCTGAAGAATACGAGCAGAAAGAGACGGAGGGACAAGAGTTTGCCAGAGATCAAATCGATATTTTAAGACCGATAGCACCGAATCGGTTGATTCAATCGTTGCAATCAGACTTAAATGTTAAATACGGCAATAATTTGAATATCAGAGGACGACCGCAAGTCGGCGAGGGTAGGCCGGGTTCGTTAGTAGCCTATCGATTGCCCGGCGAAGGAGCCCACGTATATTTTCTGACTCCGCAGCCGGCTAGACACGAATACAGATCTGCGGAGAGTATCGAACAATTGAGTTAAATATAAAATGTAATTTTAGTTAGCCATGAGTAAAGACTTAAAGCAATTATAGGTGGTGAAGAGTGAATATCGCCGAGATATTTATAGACAGTGTATAAAATTGTGAATCCTATATTGATGTAGAAATTAATATAAATGTGATATATTTGGAATAGCGAATGATGTTAAATGCGAAGTGTGAAATGGCGTTACATTTCATATTATTTGTGATAATTAAAGATATAAATTTTTAATTGCCAATTTTACTAGTATAAAATTGAAGACTCGTAAATTAAGTGCGCATAAGTCGGCTAGTCTGTATAAACGTAATCCCCGCTTAATTTGCTAATGTCATAATAGCAAAAAAATAAACGTAGAGACAATTTATTATTTATAAACAAGAATAATGTGATTTTATGATAATGAACAATAAATTGTATGTAAAAGAAAATATCATGGAAAAAAAAAATACTATTTATAATTTTATTACGACTATAGCGAAATTGTAACCATGTTGAAAAACTATGCACATCTAAAATATATGCGAAAATGACGACCGATATTGTTTAGTCATTCGGCATTGTTTTATAATGTGGTTGTGATTTTGTATTCTTCTTAAATAAGAATGCCATATTTCCAATGAAGTGTTATTTTTTTCTATAACTATAGCTAAAAATCCGTAATTAATTTATATAAATGTATATCCACGATTTCGCATTGTTAAAATTTTTTGTATATGAAACTTTCCACATTCCTAAACATCGGCAAGTTTCGATTCAAATATTTATTCTATGATTTTAACCTCGTACGGATCGAACGTATTTTGGCACTACCAAAATTAGGCATAAGTAGCAATACCACCATTTGTCATAAACAATAAACGATAAGTTAGCGTTAAGATTCAATGTATATATTTCATGTATGACTTATTTATTTTAACGTTAAGTGTATAAATATACGATACAGTATTTATGTCTCTACATTCCATGTACTCAGTCGTGTACGTATTATTTAATTTTCAAACGAATAAAATACGAAGAATTGTTGATTATTTCAATTAATATTTAAAAAAATGTTTTATTTAACACATCAAAAAAAACCCACATCCATACCAAACATCATAAAAAAAAATTATTCAATCTTAGATTCAAATTTAAGTCATGTAAATTTGAAAGAAATGTTAATTATAGCTATTGACATAATCTACTTAACGTATCATAAATCAGATCTATAAAAAATAATATCTGTAGCCATATAGATGAATTAATTTTTAACGTATACGTGGATATATCTCTGTCTAGCGCAGTTAAAAACACAAGGTTAAATCGCAGCCATAAATAAAATTAATTTGGACGTGTCTGACCATACCAATCAATCTCTGTTGTGGGCATTCACGCCTACAACGGAGATTGTATTAAGATGTAAGTGATGAGATAACGACTTGGTGATGATTTTAAAAGTTATACGTATAATGCTAGATACGTCCGATTGAAGAACACACCGAATAAATATATATATAAAGATAATTTGAAATAAATTTTAATTATCACAGATTGACGCATCTCAAAAACTACGAATAATTAATACATAAAATATATTATGCATACACGACTATTAGAGATGAAGATGATATAGAGTTTATCGTCTCATTAGTCGGCGATTTAATAATAAAAAGAAATCTAATTGATCGCGATAAAATAGAGACAAACCTGTATTTTCCTCCGCTTCCGCTACGGCGTCCTTCAAAGGCTTGTCGTGCAAATGCAAATAAACTGCCACAGCTGTTTTCGCCGCTCGGAAATAGAATGGATGAGCACGGAGACCGTCTTCCAATCGCATTAACCGTACGTAGGATCTTAATGTCATTTTCCGCAAGCAATACGAATGAAAATCGAACTGGTCTTCGATTATTTCAGAGAAGTGCTAAAATATATATATATATAAAGAAATTACGTAAATTATCACAATCAGTTAAAAATCGTTTTAGATAAAAAAAATTACCCTATCAACTTCGTGCACTTTCTTTAAAGCATCTCCCCAATGTTCCAACTTTTGATATGCAACGGCACACTCGGTCTGGAACCACATGCACTGCATCTCGTTAAGATTTTCAGTGGCATCCACACCTGTATATAAAACCATATTTTAATAAACAGATATATTGTTAATGAAATCATTTTTTTTAAATTTTTATTGACCTTCTCTCGTGAACTTTGAACACATATCCTCAGCACCGTAAGTTAAACCAGCTCGCAACATATATTTTGCACATTTACTGTTGATATACCGATCTGCAGTATCGAGAGCTTGCGCTTCTTCTAACCACCGATATGCTTCGCGGGGATCACCAGCATGCTGAAAAAGACAATTGCAATGAGTACATTTGTGTTTATGAACGTGTTGTGTTACTAGAGTAATAATGATAAACATCAATGTAAATAGATTGAACAAAACACAGATTAAATGTCTAATATTTGTTACAAGATATGTATTTAATTTAAGAGTAATTTTATGCAGGGAAGCCTTGATTCATCACTTTTTAAAGGACTCAAGAAAAGCGATATATGAGAGAAGTGTCTCTATCCATATTGTGGTTGTCTTGATTACAACAAAAGCACCTACATCTCTTTTTGTTCAGGCAAGCCTTAACCACTTCACACCTGGCTTTTTTTCGAGAAATCTTCCAAAACGAATCGATCTTTTTAATTGCTTTTTAATAAATATATGATCATCATCATTTCCCAGCCACGAGACACTCACTTGTGTGTATGGAATTTACCACTCGAATGGTTGTCGAGGCCAAGGGAGTCCGTGTCTCACAATGGCATAAAGACTCCCCTTTCATGTCACAGTGGACCAACCCGTTTTGGTATACAGTTTTTTATAAAGAGGTTTCCTTCTCTTGACTATTGCTGTCACAGCTAGCATTAATTAACCTTGTTGTGTAATAACAATCCTTTCATCATGGTAAGGACCTTTCCAGGGAGACTTACAAGGAGAGGTTCCCTAATAAGTAGGAAGAGGAATCAAAAGTATCGAAATCAAGTCGTTTATTAATATTCATTATTAGGGTTTTCCTTCCCAAGGTGTAGAATTTGATTACTAGTTTGTGGATACAGACTTCGGATAAGGTATCACCATAAACAGGTATCACATGAAAGGAACATACTCAATCTCACTGAAAAGACTCCCTACTAATCTTTTGCTTCTTATATGATTAACTGCACTTTTTAAAAGTTTTAGAAATCTCATTGAGATTGAGAGATGAGTCGGTTCACCGTTTTCATGGATTTCTTTTAATTTCTTAAATTATTTTCAGTCTTTCGGCTAGAGCTCTAACTCAAAATGTGCATAAAAAAAACTTGAAGGAGCAGGACAATATCATAATCTTGCTCTTGGTCTTAGAGCAAGTTATGAAGAATGTAGTTTGATTTCAATAATTATTTTTTCAAAACTATAAAGCATATTCATGAGTTCTATAAAGCCAACAATGCAACGGCAAATGCGAGGAATATTAATGTTGTAAATAGGGATCGGATAATAAGCATAACTTATTAACGGTGGTTCCAGAAATTCTGAGCCAGAACTACACCTTAGAAGACGCACTCCGTCTTGTAAGATCTGTAGAGCTCAATTGGGACGTCCTGCAACCCCTGGTGGAACAAGATCCCACCATAACTTTTGAGGAATTACCAGGGAAGCCTGGATTTCGCCATTCAACTATTCATCGACATCTGGGTGCCATCGGAAAAGTCAGCAAATTGGATCAATGGGTCCCTCGCTAACATTTTAAGTCCAATCGTGTGCAGAGAGTGAATGTCTGCTCTTCTTTGTTTTCACGACTAAGAAATTAACCTTTTTTAAACTGGATAGTGACTGGTTAAACTGAAAGTAAACTGTCGGTAGAGAATGGAGAAACATTACCATATCAGGCTAAAGAAGGTATCCCGGTAAAGTGTTGATATATGCTTGATGGGATATAAAAGGTTTAGTCCACTTTGGTTCACAAAAACAAAGGAATACTACTGAGAGCAGCTTGAGTGACTCCAGTCAGTGCTTGAAGAAAAACGACCATCATTGGTTTCAAGACGAAAGGTAATGCTCGACCACATACAGGGAGGATGACATTACAAAGGCTGAGGCAGTTTGAATGGGAAACGATAGCCTGGAGAAGCTCATCGCACTTGGTAACCTTTAAGGACACAGGATAAAGTGCCCTTCCGTTGAAACGACCAAATGAAGTCCGCCATGAACTCCGTTATGCCGTAGTAGCTGCGATCCGAAATGCAGAAGATCCTGAAGAGCCAAAATCAAGAAGATTCGGAACAAGAATGGTCACAATCCTCAGACATGAAGGTGCCGACTAAAGAAGAATTCCTACTCGGATACAAGAGTATGGTTATGCATCTTACTAATGATACAATCAATATATTTCCGCTAGAATTTTAAGGAAGTACAATAATTATATAGCTGGTGCAGGAATCTGTATAATTTTTTTGTTTACGACTTCTCATTTTTAAGGATCTTGATTTTTAGATGGTATTACGGTAAACGATGTTTTTGTGGAACCATATGACCGTGTTATACGAGGTCAAGGTGTAATTTGCTAGAATTGATGGGAAATATCTTATATAATAAATATATCCCCTCTGAGAATATCTTTTATATATGCTCGAGTGATAAGAACATAAAATGTAAATAGCTTAATTAGAAATCAAATACAATCCTAATAATATCATCAGAACTCAAAGAGAAATTAATTGCCGAAGACAAGTATATTGCACTGATAGCGTCATATTTCAACACCATGATAATTATATACTCTATATTATTTTTCGTTCAGAGTTTTATATCATTTTAATAAATTAAAGCTGCATTTGGTTTTACAATAGCATACGCTTTAAAAGATATGAATCATATTCACCTTATATATTCTTCCCTTGACAATAAAGAGCTCGATGAGTGTCGGAGTATGCTCTATGGCTGTGTCGATATATTCCAATGCCTTAGCGGTATTTCCAAGAAAATCATAGTGTTGTGCGGCATAATAATAGGTCCATAAAAGTGCACACGCCGGTTGTTTTTCTTCTCCTTCCAGAGAATTAAAGCATCCATTTGAGTTTAAATTTTCAATATATTGTTGTAACAGTGATTCTATCGTTTCGGCATTTGATTTGTCAGCATAAAGCGATCTGAAAGATAAAATTAATCATGAAATAAGATACGAAGCGATGGAAAAAACATTGAATCGTGTGTATACCTTAAATCTACGAAGAGCGGAGGAACACCTTTGTGTAAACCGATTCTTAGATATGCGTCAATCAGACGTTGGAACGAACTGCCCGCAGCGAAATTCAATTGCAATCTACGCGGTGCAAGAGCTCCGGGGTACGCTTTCTGACACTTATCAAAGAATAAAACTTTTTCCTCGTTCGATGTAATTTGTTTGGCTTCTAATAATTTGGTATAATAAAGTACATTTTCAGAATTACGCTTTAATAAATCCGTATATATTTCTTCAGCTTCTTTAAACCTGAATTTGAAATAAATATTAATAAAAATATTTTCAATAACAATAATTACGTATAAAAATGTGCAAATTCACCTATTTAATTTTAACGTGAGTTCTCCGGATGTTTCCTTTACGGTAAGTTTATCAAATATTTGATCTTGGAATTTTTCTAAATGGTTTAACGCCCTCTCGTGTTGACCCGAGTCGGCGAGTACAAGATTCTGATAGAGCAACAGTTCAGAATGATCTTGATCCAATTGCGTTTTCATTTGCGACCTTCTAAAAGTCTCTAATATACTAAGTGCAGTATCGTAATCTTCTAAGAAGTGGTAACTCATGGCGAATCCAATCCACGAGGCTCGTTGCGTCGGACTTAACATAAAGAGTTGATACCTGGTATCCTATAATAAAAAATAAATTAAAATAGAGACAATATTAATAAACTCGAGAATGATGATAGTTTACCTTATAGCCTTCCATATCCCGCATTTGAATTTGTAATAGCGAAAGATCTCTCAGAATCTGGATATTATCCTTTTCCCATTTCAGTGCGTGTCTATAGCATTTTATGGCCTCGTCGTATTTTTTATCGGAACGCTGCAACAATCCGTACACGTGCCAACAAACGTGAGAATTAAGATTATTTCTTAATCCACGCCTAACTAGATCGTATGCCTCTTCTTTTCTACCTAAACAATTGAGAGTGAGCCCTTTCATCGCTAAGGTTTCTGGAAATAAAATAAACAATTTATTCAATCGTCAATATGCAAATATTATTTTATTTTATTTATAAATTACTCACCTCCATGTTCAGAAAATTTGGGATTCGATAAAATTTGTTTCGCTAACTTCAACCCATTTTTATATTGCTTTCTTTCATAACATCGCTGAAAATATAGAATAAACAAGATTAACCACATAGCCGCTTCGAGCATCCAGGCACGCATCCTCTCGCTAATCGCCTGCATCAAGAGCATCGAGTCATGCAATATTTCCTATGACCACATTTATAATTGTTATTTAATTTATCACATGTGGAAACAAACATGATTTAAATAAACACATCAATGTTTTCGATATCATTTTTTTTCAATATCGAATAAGTATGCACTTATATAATGTGTGACGAGTGTATTTTTTTTTTAAATTTCATAAAATGCATGAATCAATCGTAAATACTCGCGTTAAATATTGATATTTTTGAATTTTAATTAGTGAACGGCTAGATATAATCTCATTTTCTAACACCATCAATGAAAATATAAGGTTTTTAAAAATTGTTAGTGCAAGTCACTAATGTCAATGTGATCAAAGTCGATTTCGAAGAGGTTATGTACATTTTCCCCTATCAATGCCGCATTATAGGTTAACTAAACAAATTTGAGTCGCGAACAGATATTTTAAAACAATAAACTAATGACGTTTAATTCAGGTATTGCTGTTATTGTTCTAGAATGAAATTAACCAAAACTTGGATGGATTTTTGAATTAGTCAAAACCATTCATAGTCCTGGACAAAGCGAGGTCGAAGGGGCCGGGAAAAGGCAGCTGAACCCCTCAGGACTCACCAAGATACGCTTGAAGAGGGCGTTCTCCTTAGGGGGCAGCGGCGCGGAGGCGGGCATGGCGGCGCCTGGCGTGCACGCTGCACGTCACGTGACCGCACACTGCTAACTAGCTACTTTTGACACTCTTCTTCTTCTTCTTTTGCAAATATAGCTACTTTTCTAACGACTTCGATTTATATTATAAATATTATTGTTTAAAAGTGGTAAACCTAAATAAAATAATCATAATGTGTTTAACTATATTATTTTATATATATTTTTACCCTACTTTATAATAATATCTTATTTATAAATGTATTTGTATGACAATAGAAGAGTGGCATTACAGTATATTCATAAACACCACTCATCGATATAAAGTTCGATAAAAATGGATTATTAGACGTACATTCGCCCCTAAACGAGTATTAATTAGATGCGGTTTAATAATTAAATATCATCCTAAAGTTTCATTTCAACTTCAGTTCAATTTATATTATGCATAGAATATAAATTATAAATGATAAATAAAATTTAATTACCCTATTAAATTAAGTCATATTGATTTTTTTTTAATATCGCCAGTCAGTTATCATGTATGTATTATCATCCATGTTTATTAGAGTGATAATAACTAACATATGTCAATTAACATTAATATATAGCGACATAAAAAATGTATTTTTCACGAAGTCATAAGTCGTGCACTTGCAATCATTAATGTGAACAATACTACTCGATTGTGCGGGTTTTTAGACCAAAAATAAAAACTTACAGTTGGTAGACGTCTATTGCGGTTCTCGATTGTTTACATACCTGACGTACCGGCTAAAGGATTAATTATTGGATAAATCATATTGCAACTGGTAATCACTTATATCTTAATTCAATTTAGTGTCGTGTTGAATTCAACTTTTTTAGCATGAAAGTATTAAATTTTTTTTATGTGCAACAATGATGATATCAACATTAATGGCCGCTCTTATTATCTGACCATATGTGATACAAAAATTTGTTGATTAACACGTTTTTATATCGTACTTATTTTATAAATATGATATAATTTTTAATATACACATCGTTTATTATCATTTCAGAATTATCGTACTTATATTCGCTCGGAGATTTCGATTTTTCAATAATTATTTATTGTGGTAATGGGATTGGACAGTATGAGATCAGGAAACTCGAGATGTTCAAATCTATCCATTGCACTAGCGGCCGTCTGTTTTCTTCTAACGTACAATTGGTGGTATCTATCCACTCAAAACAGTGTGCTTTTAAAACAGTTAGATGACATATCCGATCAGTTAAAAATGTGTTCTGAAGAAAAATTGTCATGTGAAGTAAAGAGAAATAGTGTGGAGCAGCAACTTCGCGAGACGGAAACTCGTGTCGCCGATATGAAAATCGGCGAGATTAAATCTGCAGATTTTATAAAAAAATTAAAAATCGATTTGGAGGAACAAACGAAAATGGCCGAGAAAAATGATAAAGAAGTCGGTTATTGCAAGACGGAATTAAATTCACTTAAGAACGTCGACGACAGCAAAACGACCATGTTAGAATCTATGAGAATGGAGAAGGAAGCGCTCGATGCCAAATTACAAGAGAGCCAAGACAAGATAAAGGATCTGGAGCTTACTTTAAAAACAGCGAAATCTACGACCAGCGCATTGAAAACCGTCACACCGTCCGGAGGCAGTCTAGTGAAACCGAAAATATTAAAAGAACCAAACGAAACACAAATATACGATGGTCCCGTCAAAAACGGCAATCACGACATTGAAAATAACGCTGGGGAAGTTCTCGACGAAACGCTGGACTCTCCGAAATAAATATCAAATTTTATAAAATATACTAGATTAAATCCCTTATGTGCCTAAACGAACGTTTCAGTTGTAAATTATTTTATTTGAACCATAAATATATATGTACTTTAGACGATAATAAATTCAAATCCAAATCATTTTGGAGCCATGTTCAGATTAAAATGGTGTAATTTATATTTTAGATAAAAAGATTATTGCCATGGGATATAAAATTACAAACGTTTTATATAAGCCATTTATCATATGTATTGAAAAAGTGGGCGCCTTGAAAACATTCAGTGATATAAATGCATTTTTATTAAATGATTAATGAATATTATCATTTTTTTCTATTTAAACTTTTATGTCGAAACACGCATTGTTCCTAAATATTTTTATTTTGTTCCTTGTAGATGTATTTTGCAATCCGAGCCTTGCGACGATCGATAAAATAAACGCTGATGTCCTTCGATGTTATCGAATAAAAGAATAATACATAATTCGACAATAAAAATTGTTATCTTTTTATATTGCAAATTGTGTATATATAAAAATAACTACGATAATGTTCGTAAATATATTATGGACGCATAATGTAAGTTCCGATATGATATGTCGTTAACTATGTATAATATGACGATCATTGTCAGGTGACCAAAAAATGATCACAACGCATGTGCTAATGTTATATCTACAATTAGATTGTCTCATAAAAATTATATGATTATTTTATGTAATAAATTCAGATCATCTCAGAAGTAACGTAATTTTTAACGCAGTTCTTGAAGAAAAAAATATATAATACTAATTTAATCAACTATTAGGGGTTTCACACGAAAATTAGATTGTTTTTTGACACAATCATCTTCAATGATCAGTTGTGCTTCGATTATCGATCTGTTCTGTGAGTAGATAATGAAGAAAATCTGTACGGGTTTAAATGTGTCAAAAAAAATAATTAAATTAGAGGAAAATTCAATATTTCTATGTCATCTTGTGACAGAGGATGAGAATTGGGTTACATACTCGAATCAATGTCGCAAAAACAGTGGCTTTCTAAAGGGTAGGTACCACTGGCAACCCCTAAACTGAACCTAACGGTCTAAAAGGTACTTTTGTCTGCATGGTGGGATTGTAAAGGTATCATCGACTAACCAGTGTTCAAAATCGTCTTGCTTTTGAAGATTTTTCTCAAATAATTCTTTTAATATAAATCCTACCCGTCACAAACTTTTTTATACGACTTAAAAATGTCTAAAGAATAAATATTATAAATAATCATTGACCTTTGTAGTCCGCAATTGCGAAAAAAATAAACAAGCTTCCGTTGACATGACTGCGATGTTTTTTCTCGCTCACATACCGTATGATATGCCTAGTGTGAGTGAAACGAACTAGTGACACGTGTCGCGAGAATGTCGGTAATCGGTGGTCATTGCTGAGAGTTAAAAAATCCAATATATCGACCAAATTATGAAGCATATCATGAAAAACTATTTTTATTCTTTATTTATAATAATCCATTTTTTTTTAAAAAATCAATATATTGTTGTAGAATTCATCAATATTTTAACATGAAATGCTTGGGGTCTATTTTCCATTATAAATAGGACAACACGGTCGTTTTCGAGCTGCCGTGACGGATCGGTTGAAAAAAAATGCATAAAACTTTGGAATAAATGGTAGTATCAAGTAGCAAAGTCTAAAGAATATGGAGGATGCAGAAACGTAGCATCTCAATCTACTCGCAAGTGATCCTTGCTCTATCGGAATAGGGTCCATTGTGGCTGACATCTTTTAAGCTACGGTTTGTGGCCATCTTTTGTTATATGGAACTATAAAAACAATAAATTAATACTCGTCATGAAAAAGCTGTCAAAAATCACTTGTTTAAACACGTTTTATCGAGTTCTGTCTGAAAAAAAACGGCGTTACTCATGGAATGATCTAATAATTTACAACCTAAAAATTGTGTCAAAAATTTTCCCCGTTCTTTTTCAAAGATCTATCGGCATTATTATAAGACTGTTTCTTTTTATTTAACGTTGTTAATGTTTAATATTATCTATGACTCTTCCTTGTGCCAAGGAATATGTAAAAACTCGAATGTATCAACTGCAATATCACATAGTTCGATTCCACATCATCGTATATTTTATTAAAAACATTTATATTATTTGTATATATGATAAAGATGTAAATATATATATATGTATCTTACGATTATGTAATAAAAATATTATATCCAAATTATTATGAATCTTAACTGAATGTGTAGCTATTTATGTAATGTAACAAATGTTTATAATCATCAATAAAGTTGTTTTATTTAAAAATGATACCTCGCTGGCCACATTAATTGATAAAGTGCGCTCATATTTCACATCGTAATATAATTTATTGCCGTTATAATACCTTGATATCGTCGGTTGGCGCTTGCAAAAAAATAGGACAGGGTTTCCTAAACGTTTTCTGCAACAGAACACTTTAAAACCCGAAAATTATTATTTTTTAGGTGTGGAAAGTATGTTATTAACCCTTTCAGTGCGGGGCGCATGACGTACATGCGCATACAAATCGTGTCCAGGGTGCGGCCGCATGTCGTACATGCGCGAGATTCTTTAAAACTTTAACCTGTCGTTACATGAAAACTAGACCGAGTTAAGTGATAATGTTTGTTTTAAAATTCAGCTAATAAACACAGCTATCAATAAATATATAACATATCACAAGAAATTTATAGGAATCTTGTAATATGTAAATATGAATAGTAACGATTCAAATCGCGCGTGGTGTCTCATTCAAATCTCCGCAGTAGTATCGGTGACGTATCTCGGCTCAGGGGTTGTTAAGGCTGTTCCACGTACATTATGTTCCACATACACGTGTACGGATGTAATGGTATAAGAAAATTGCATTTCGCATTCTTGATTTTCATTCACATTCCCATTTTTTTCTCACTTAAACCCTGTTTGAGCAATTGATATTTTATTCATTTATTATTATTACGAAATAAAGCGGATCGAGTTTATTTTTAGTTGAGATGGAAGAACATATCCTAATCAACATGTTTGCATAAATCTCTTTATAGGAAAATGGTCTAATATAGCGTAAACGAATACAATTTAATTGGCCAAAAAAATAATTTGGTCCAAAACGGCGCCGCACTCAGATGCAGAATCGTGTTTAGACCCGCCGCATTGAAAGGGTTAAAACACATTATTTATTTAGTAGTTATTTTTTAATATAAATATAAGAATATGCACTATATAAAGCACTTAGTGACTGATGATTTTGAATCCTTGAATTGTATATCTTCTTGATATCAGGCAGATTATTAGGAAGCTGCATTTTAATATATGGTGTAGTGTCGAACCTGTTCATGGACTTCGGTACAGCATAAGAAAATCTTGCTTTGCATAAATATCAGATTGTTCGGAAAGTAATTTCGTTTTTATGTTTATGAAGATTTTTGAATTGTAAATTGTCCATTCCGGTCCAATACCTTTTGTCATCTTTCTAGAAGTAGCATGATTCTACGCTTATAAAATTGTTGTTCTTTGCTGACTCATTTGAAGTAAAGTTTTTACCGTCTACAAAAATTTGTAGAGACCGGAACAAATAATAATTAGAAGGTATCAGATCTGGAGAATGTGGAGGGTGTGACAGTATATCCAATCCAAGCTGTAAAACCTTTTGGAGAGTTAAAAAAACTTGTACGAGGTCTCACATTATCTTGGTGGAACACTACAACTTTTCTATTGATCAATTCTGACCTTTTCTGTTTAAGTGAATCATTAAATTTGTCCGGCTGATGACAATACACTTCAGTATTGATTGTTGTGTTGTCCGGTAGAAGCTCAAAATAAACGATTCCTTTAAAATCCCACCAAACAGATAGCATCACCATTTTTTTGATGAGTATCGGCTTTCGAAGTGTTTTGAGTCGGTTCATCTTTTTTACTCCATGATCTATTGCGTTTACTTACGTTTAACATTGTTGTAGATAACCCATTTCTCGTCCGCTTTATTTTTCTTCAATCACGCGACACCACAAATTTCTTTCAATAAGAACATGAGGAACCCTTATGTCGAGCTTTGAGATTAAACCTAGGCATTTCAAATGATCATGAACGGTCGAATTCCATAAATTTAATCTCTCGGCGATCTCACGAGTTGTTGTTTGCCGGTTTGCATCAATCAAAAGATTACCTCTCAGGATTGACGACGGAACAAAGCATAGATATCGTTGTATGGTCCCTGGCGGGTTCCTTACCGCAGGGCCGGTGTGCCCTGGGAAGGAAGACCCTAACCTAACCTCTTGATTAACTAATAATTGCTTAGGATTTTATGCATGCTTAGAATTAATCACGTCAAGGTCTGTAGAAACGCATGCTTTAGAATAACCACGTAGAGTTATCTAGAAACAATTCTTTGTATCTCTGTCACCAATAATTGGTGTAGAGATTAATTATCCCGGCTAGTTGACCCGCCCCCCTAACTATTCAAAGGCAACGCCGGATAGTTCCTTGAGCCAGCTTCTATCAAGAACACCATCCCTTTACAAACTTCCTCTCCGCCCTTTCAGCTCTCAGGCCGTAGAGGCAACGAGGAAAACTGGGTCCGAATGGAAGCAATGCCGCAACCGGTGGCTGTTTTAGACTATCGCCACGCGGTAATGTTACCTGCTGCCTGCAAGAGGGCCTGCCCTCTGTAAGGCTAGAGGGTCAACCTGCATCCGGATTACGAGGCCAACCATCGTTAAAATTTTGGGTGTGCTCCGAAATGTCGGAGGAAACTCCAACAACGACGAGCACGCGAAGAATGGGAAAATAAAAGCCATACGAAATCATCATCATCAATGCCTTTAATGTGTTTTCATCAGCTTTAACTAGCCTACCAGAATGTGGTGCATCTTCAACATCAAAATTTTGCAAACCAGTTTTGGCACTGACGTTCCGTCCACATACATCGGATAATTTTCTTCTTGCTTGAACAGCATTTATACTTTTTGAAAATGCCGCTCTTCACTTTCCATATTTAAAAAGGTACCAACCAAAATCTACTGCGTAGAATAAATCAAACTTTTTCACAAGCAAGGCTTGCTTTATCAACTGTCAAAATATATAATGATTACTTTTCGAACCTGATAGTTTGTAGAAAATGTAAATTAAACAATAATAACTTGTTTTGAAAAATTATGGTACTCTTCTGATATTCTGGTACTCTAATGATAAGTCAGATATGCAAGCTTTATAAACCATGGAGGATTTATTAAAATTTTGTCCTGAATTATTTTGTGCCTTCAAGAAGACTCGCTTCGAAGTTCATAGATTCTTTATAGTTCTTTTCCTGGATAGCCATCTCTCTTCAGTATGTAATAAAAGTGCTTCATGTCCACTACACATTTCATCGCATAAAATTGTAAATAATCTTGATTTTCAATAGTTATCATTATATCACTTTCACAGTTTCTTCTATAACATTTTTTTTAAGTTGCCAGTGTCACCTTGGCTATGTAAAATACAATGACTGTTGGTGGCTCTTGTAGCTACTTTCTGGATATGTGATACAACTCCTTTCATATTTCCTACCATAGCTCGAGCACCATCTCTACAAATATTAATACACTTCTCCCAATCTATCTCTTGATTTGTAATGTGATCATTAATACAATTGAATATATCTTCTGTTACTTTCATCATATGTGTAACAAATAATAGTAGTACAGCTAGTCCTGCGGCATCTGTAGATTCATCTATTTGCAAAGACACAACACCGTGTCTTAATGAGTGTCATCTCCAATTTCTTTAAATGTCTTGCAGTGTATAAAATCTTGT
The DNA here is from genome assembly GCA_022495035.1 of Philopotamus ludificatus. Classification (NCBI taxonomy): domain Eukaryota; kingdom Metazoa; phylum Arthropoda; class Insecta; order Trichoptera; family Philopotamidae; genus Philopotamus; species Philopotamus ludificatus. The sequence continues at coordinate 67,949 of JAGXCT010036274.1, forward strand.
CAAATTGTTGCGGAACATCTGTTCAGGTTCAGCACAACACTAGTGTTCGGCGGAACATAGTTTGGGAAACCCTGCACTAGGAAAATAATGGATCAAATCAGGTGATAATAATCTACCTAGTTTTCCAAATTATTTTTTATTTCGTTATAATCTATAGTACAATACAGTTCCAGTCACAACTAACCTTTAACCATATTTGCACTAATTTACAGCACGGCGACGACAATTGAAATGGTTCGCCGCCGCTTTTTTCACATGACTGAAGATTCAGATTTATAATTAAACAAAATAACATAAAATTGCTATATTTAAATCGCTACGAATAATGTATAATTAGCATTACGTTGACGCGTCTTCGACCGGGTAAAATCAAAAACATAATAATTATATAATATATCCGTATTGAAAAATCTTTAAAAACTAATATTTATTCTCATTTGCAAAGTAGAAAAATTATACAATAAAAAAAAAACGTACATCACATCCAATGGCAATGCAAACTATATATTGATTTTATTACAGTAGTAAAAAATAAAGTTTGTACATATCGTAGAAAGTATTAATATTTGATGGATTCATTTTGATCGAGAAAGATTTATTTGTGATTTTAGCATTTAAAAATATATATTTCACGAAAGCGCATAATCAACGCATCGATGACTCCAATTTGATTCGTCGATAAAACGGTTAAGGAATGAGAATACAATAATGAATAATAAAAAAAACCTCAGCCAACCGATAAACACTATATATTCATAAGACAGTCGTTCTGATCATTGTGAATTTCAAGTGGTAAATTAATGCTATTTACAAAACAAATCTTAATAATAACATTAACTTTTGAGGTTATGTATATTTATTTTTAGTTTTCCAACGAAACAATTTGATTTAAGTATGTACAATTTAATTGATGACAGAGAAATGAATCGATATGTAAAAGGAGTAAATATATAGATCTGTAAGAATGTGCCGACTATTCAAATGAGATTCTCACTCGCAAACACACTAAATATTCAGTAAGTATATTTTAAACATTGACATATGGAATTAAGACGGTATTTGGCGTTCAATATTCGGATATGTTGAAATACACATAAATTTCTATTGGAATATAATCGTAATCAATTAAATGTTTTTTTTTTATTAGTTGTAAATGACAATCTTATATATATAAAGAAATATTTTATTGCTGAAATTAAAATCTTGCTCGTATGTACACTGCACTAGAATCGTGTGAAGCGTATCCGAGGCGTTTGGCATGTTTGAATATTTCGTTGGTGGTGGCCGTGAGCGGCAACGACTGCTCCAGGTTATCGCCCAACGCCAATGCCAGCTTCAGGTCTTTCTGCAGATGTGATAGAGGTTGATGGGTGGTGTATTGCTTGTCGATCATGGCTGAACATAAGAAAAAACGTATTAAATCATAAAAAAATATATAATTAAACGTAAATTATTCATTGATGAATCACCTTTTCCCTTATTCATAATTGTCGGACAAGATAGATTAGTAAGCTCTAATACTTCCAATAAATCCTTTTGATTCAGACCAGCTCGATCGGCTAAAGCCATGCCCTCCGCCAGACCGGCTAGTACGACTCCGTTTATCAGCTGTAATACAAGATTCATTTTCGAGGCGTTTCCAATTTCTCCTAAGTAGAAGGAATTTTTGCTCATGGCTTCGAAGCATGTTTGACAATCGTCAAACAAAGAGCGGTCTCCGGCTGCCAATATGATCAGAGTGCCTTCTTCGGCTTGATCTTTGGATCCTTGAATCTGTGAAATAAAATTATGATTAGATCGCCGTACAAATTTTAAAATAAAATGATTATAATAGAAACAAAATTATATTTTTTCTCGATAGCTACAATTTAATGTGCCGTTTGCATAAAAATCTTTTGATTTAGATGAAAAATATATTTCGAAGCCCATTTTCGTTTCTTCAATATTATAAAAATTGTTTCTTAAAAAGTATTGCATTGATCTAAATAAATAGTAATTTATCACGAAAATTTTTAGTTCTTTGTAAAAAAAATTATAATGAATGATTCCTTTACAATCCCGCCACATGGACAAAAGTACCTTTTTGCCCTTTATATTTATTTTTGACATGGTCAGGTACCATACATGGATATCACGAGTAATCTTAGTTGTATGAGAACTATTCTCGCATAATCTTGTTTATTCTATTGAATATTTTAGGTTATTTTCCACGAATTGTTTATTTTAATTGTTACAGCTTTTCACAATATAACAATAGTCAGGCCATTTTTGGGAATTTTATAACGAATAATACCTTTACAATCCCACCATACAGACAAAACTACCTTTTAGCCCGTTAGGTTCAGTTTAGGGGTTGCCAGTGGTACCTACCCTTTAGAAAGCCACTGTTTATGCGATATTGATTCGAGTATGTAACCCAATTCTCATCCCATGTCACAAGATGACATAGAAATATTGAATTTTCCTCTAATTTTATTAATTTTTGACACATTCGAAAACGTATAGATTTGCTTTTATTGCGTAAATGATGTTTATGAACCTTGCCAATTATTTTTAAATGTTTTATGTACACATAATATTAGAATAATATATACCTGAGCCTCCAAATAACGAGCTCCCTTTGAGTTCAGCGCTTCGGCGATATCCTTGGAAGTATCAGAGTCAATAGAAGTCATCTCTACGTATCCTTTGGTTTCTAATGACGAACTATGAACGACGCCACAATTACCAAACACAATCTGTAATTAAATTAATCGCATTATTATACACATTACAATATATTTTATTCTAATATTCTTAAAATTATACCTCTTTAGCGGCTTGTGGGTCAGAAATGCAAGAGAATGTAATGTCAGCGGCATCGACGACGTCGCTCGGTGTCGTGGCGATCAGGGCGCCGATTTTCTCAAACTCCATAGACTGAAAAAAATAAAATAAACGTTGACTTAATTTATAAATTCCAAGGATTTGCATTCTTTCAATAAAACTGTATTATATGAAGTAAATCTTGTCCAATTAATTTTTATATTATTTACGTATATTTTATTTATACCGACGTAATAAAATCATACTGATACTGTTAGAATAGTTAAACTAAATAATATTATAGTATATATTCTCCTTAAAAGATGTCATACGACCGTGGTTAATTTTAAAGCTCAAAATCGTTTTCAGATAACCGAGAACATTTTTGTTAACAATCAGATAATGGCAAATTGTCTATGCTCGGCAATGGCTCGTAGATAAGCCTGGCTTAAGTCTACGCCGAAATAATATTATGGAGACCAATTAGCATTTAAGCGAAAGAAAGGACACTGGGGGCAACATTAGCACCGAGATGATTAAATCCATGTATACACATATCTCAGTTAAGATTTGAATTTTATTTAGTTTAATTACATATTAATTCTATAATAAAATTGATCAAATTATTTTGTATTTAATAATATATTATAAAATAAAAATATAATATTGTTTAGGTTAGTTGAATAGTGTATTGATGACGTATTCATTTTTAAATAAAAATTCCACCCTAAGCAATTAAAAATCGTCCATCCGCAATGCAATAAGAGAAACAAAAGAATATCGAACGCATAGTTCCGCTAGTGCCCGCTAGATGTAGCCGGCGCGCCATCCGGCGAAATAAAGCGGCCACGCGGCCAACGCCTACAACGCTTGCAATGGACACGTCCGCGGTCGCCATCTTTAAACCAAAATCAATCGCCGCCGAATGCGTCGCCGACTGTGACGAGCGACAAGGTGCACAGCGTCAAATTTAAAACTAATCAACGACGAATGACATGCGTCGGTCGGCCATGACAGGTCGGAGGCGGGGGGGAATAACCCGTCAAAGGGCATCGGAAGCCCCCAAAAAAACGCAACGATCCGAACAAAGATGACGGCGTCGAAACCTTTGAAAACGACAATTGCTATTCTGGTTTATTTGCCGTGGCGCGGACAGAAACGATGTGCTCCGGTCACTTTCGCCGTTATCGATTGCGCAATATGCACAGACATAATTCACAAAAAAATGTATTTTAAAAATACATTCCTATGCCGGGAATAATGCGAAAAAAAATCGCATGAACGAATTTTATTTTTAGCGGCACGTGAACATCGCATAAGTATTTTTGTTGCAAAAGCATGAGATGTGCAAGATGGTACGGAGAGCGTAACGTGAACCCGGGCGAAGGTTCTCGATCCCCAGACAACCAGTTACAAAGAGCGGATGTGCCTTGGAACAACGGGAGCTTTCGCAACGAACTAAACATTCCGCATAATTATTCAATGCAAAAAAATAATTAGAGACGAAGACAAATTACATCAAAAAATGTGCTTCGAAAGGGTTACGCGAATATTATATTCATTAAAATAATATGATAAAAACTGTTCAAACATTGGAATAAGTGATTTAAAAATATGGATTTCATCAACGATGATGTATGTTGGTCAACAGACGAAGAAGTGCTAATTACCAACATAATCAAACAATGACGATTCAATCACGTCGTTATTGACAAATCAAATACAAAAATCTACTTATCAGTGTCAGTGCACTAAAAACGGTCCAAAATATCGAAATTGATTGATACGATTACGATACATATCCCGAAAAATGAATTAGAGCAAAATAGCCAGTCGAAACCGATTTGGGTGGAATGTAGAATGGATTTTCTATATGGCTCATATTTCCGAATGCGTCATAAATGAAGAATTCAACCAAGTATTTATTTATCTATAATTACTAATAAATCAACTGATTCAAGCTAGTGAAGTGAATTAATATAGACCAAAACTGTCTGTCGACACAAAATACATGCAGCTGACTAAAAACCCAAGAAATCTTGCACTAAAATAATGCACCTCTAGAAAAATATGTACATGTATGTATCTATATGTGGATCAGGTCTCTATCAAATTTCTCACCACAGAACCAGTATACACTGGGAAGGAAAACCCTAAGGTCTTTCCCATAATGAAAGGATTGCTATTGCGCGACAGGGTTAATAATTACTAGCGACTTGTCATTTGTGACTCGTTATAAGCAGATAACGCCTAGATAAGAGGAAAACGAATACCGAGGCAAACCCCATCCTAATTGCCTAGACACAGTCGGGAGACAATGCCAGCAATGGACAAGAGAAGCAAACTCTATACAAAAAACCGCATACCAAGACGGCTTGGATCCCCGCGGTATGGATACGAATGGGGAGCCCTCGCGTCACGTGTGAGGCTCAGTTCCTTTGCCTTCGTTTATCTTAGCTTAGCAAGTGAGTGTCTCGTGACTCGTGACCAAATACAAAAATATGCAAATGTCCGTAAAAAAACTAAACTCAACTTTACTACACAACAAAAAACAAATTTATTTACACGACAAATGATTGACAGCGCCCCAATCCTGCTACACAGATATCCGAAACATCAAAATCCTATCCAAAATAAAATCTACACACCAATACTTTCTCCTTTCTTGAAAACTTTGTAAAACAAATCAATCCGTATACACCTTACTCCCTGATAATTAACCACCATTTCGCCAAAAAATATTATCACAATTAAAAGAGAATAAAATTCACTAGTATACATATTATTGATAATGAAAATGCAAAGAATTTCCCTACTTAATTCTAAAATTGTGAAAGTGAAAGGAATAATTTACGCGGTAGCTAGGTTCCAAGAATATGGATAAATTAATCCGTTGTCTGCTGAACGACATATCGTTGTTTTTTTTGTTTACTAACCAGCAACATTTCGGAAGCTAGGTATTGTTACAAAAAAAATCTCCGGTGTTGTAAAAAATTGAGCTTACCATTGAGTCATAAGTCACGGATGAATAATTAAATCGTTGTCTAACCGCTTTATAGAAAAAGTCGCATAAATCAGTTTTTACTACAATAGAAAATAAAATATATATTCATTTCGTGTCGCTGTCTGTTAATAAACGCACTCGTTTACATGAGGTCTCATTGGGTGATAATTTTCACCGCTGATAATTTTTAGCGGTAGCATATCCTTGTCAATATTTAGAGTAAAAATTGCATTTAGTTATAAAAAAATATTTGTTAATAAATTTTGTGGTTTATATTTGCTATATTAACCTATCCGTCACGGCGGCTCGGAAGCATTTAAAGTCAAGATATATATTGAAAAAAATAGTTATTCATGATATGCTTCATAATTTGTTCGGTATATTGGATTTTTTAACTAATTAATATGACGTGCACTCGGCGATGTCTCGTTGAGACTGAGCTCTAGCACCACGTGTCACTCGCACTTGGCACATCGTACCGGATGCGAGCGAGAAAATACATCGCGCGCATGGTTACACCGGCGAATATTATTGTTTTTATTTTTTTTCGCAATTGCGGACAATAAAGCTCAATGATTATTTATAATTTTTATTCTTTAGACATTTTTAGACAAATACAAAAAGTTTGCGACGTGTAGGATTTATATTAAATGAGTTGTTATTCGAGATAGATCAAAAACTTGAGTTACCCAATAGACACCGTCGGCACGGCTAGAAAAGCTAACCCTAAAAAAAAAACGATGAATGCGGAGGGAAGTCTCTATAATATAGAGTCTATATCCATGCTGTGGTTATTTTATTTTATAAATAAGACAATGCCGATATTTATTAATACATTTGAAATAATTATTCCGGAAATTTCGCAAACCTTTTCACTTGAGAATAATCTTTGCCACGTGAAAAGATCATTCTCAAGTTGGTTGAAACGCGACTCCCTGTCGTTGTTTCGCTTAATTCGCGTATCTCATTCTTCTTAGCAAGAATTAAGTTGAGAGTTGATGGTAAAAATCGTTTTGCAAATAAATTTGGTTTTTTCTTGGATTTCATTCGAATTGTTAGGTAGAAAGTCACAGAGTTTCATGGCGAATGTTTGACAAAAACTATCGTTCGAGGCAAAATGTCACAGGACCAGAGTTTTATGGCGATAAATCAATAAACGATAGATCCGGCAACAATTTTAACTAATGAATATGACGCGTAAATGACAGCGCTCGCAAGCTTAGCTCTTGCAGCACGTGTCACTCGCATTTGGCACATCGTATCGAGTGCGAGCGAGTAGAAACATCACGCCCGTGGCAACGACAGCGAATATAGTTGTTTTTATGTTTTTTTCGATATTGTCAATAGACAATAGAGAATTATTTATAATATTTATTCATTAGACTTTTTTAGACAAATACAAAAAAATATTTGCGAAAAATCAACTTGGGGTGCTCATGCAGAAAAAGCGACAAATGCGAAAAACGACGAATCGGGGTTTCGCTGTATAATATCACAATACAATTCATATTATTTTTTTTTGTACTGAACGGTACGATTCGACTTTAACGAAGCATTACAACAAAACAGTTATAAATTCTATGACTTTGTTTACCGTGAATTGTAAATCTGAATTAATGCCATCACCTTTGGCTGCGAATTTGTACAATTTCCATATTCTCAAACACATAACCGAACATAATCGCATCATCAGATGCAAATGGCGAAGGAGGCTTTGCATAATGATGAAAAATATCTCAATTCACAAATAACTGATACGCTTTTTTATGTATTTTTTGCACGAATTCGGCGTATATCACATGAAGATAACGCCAACTACGACATAATTATGTAAATATAATGATACGTCTCTATATATCGCTGTGACATTGTCATATCGATAATATTTTAAACATAAATATTATTAACATGGAGATCACAATAATATAGCAAAGAATTGCAAACATAATCGCATTGCAATGCATCGCGAATCGGCTGATTTCTTACACATCGGTTACATTTGTTACAATCGCGGAAATCGTCATAAATAATTGACTATCATTTTTGTCAGACATGACGTCGTTGACCGACATAATATGTCGCAATATACTTCGGCGAAAATAATTGATCGTTAATTATTTCGCAATTGACCCGGACTCTCATCCCCGGCGAGTCGCGTGACGCAACTGCTTTCCGCTACTCTGAATAACATCGTCGGATCGAAGAATAAGTGTATGTGCATAATTTACGACACACTAACAGAACGTTAGTAAATTTTAAAAAATAATATCGATTTGTAATTTAGACCATATCAATAATTGGAACGTCCGATTCGACCTAGAGTTTTTAAGACTAGTTTCTATCCTAATCTATGCCTTGAGAATAAAAACAAGACGATGTAATCGAACGAGATTATATTAAAAGTCGACTTAAAGAATATATCAACAATGGAATGTTGTCACAATCAATGCAAGGCAAGGCGAAAACACTTTTTAAATGGAGCACTTATAATCAGCATCAGCTACCTATCTTCAAGTCAATATCTGTCTTATATGAATCACATTTTTCACATACTCCAATCTCTCGATTTACGCGGTAGATACGTTCCAAGATACAAACGCGTAAATCGAGACTTCAAGTTCATACAAAAATGATAGATAGGTTCCAGAAAACCGCGTAAAACGAGGCATAAAATTACAATTTTATTAAGGAAATATGATTTAATAAATCGACATTTCGATTTTATAACCCCATCCTCCTAGCTTATGCTTAAATTATATTTAGAGATTGATCAGAGATCCTGAGGTGACGCCTAATACAATAGTTATTTCGTTTTTTTTTTTAATTGTACGAACAGTAGATTCATTCAGTTTATAAAGTTTTGCAAAGAGATGCAAAACTTACAGCAATATTTGACGTACTGCACGCACAATGGAGGGGGTTACAGACGTTTGGTCGTTGAAGTGGGAGTAATCTGATGCAATATATGCAATTGAGTGATACTTGCCACAAAATATGTTTGATTTCTTAAAAAAAATATTGTTTTTTCTGACCACGTAAAAGTGAAACCGCGTAAAATAGGTACCGCGTAAATCGAGAGATCGGTGTATTGATAATATTTATATTTTCAACGAAAAAACATCGCGACTCACCGGTGAGACGCTGGCGGTCAAGTCGTTCATTTGGAATAAAAAAAATGGATTACGGTATACCATCCGTTTCAACAGATAAGAAGAAAAAACAAAATCGGTCCTTGTTTTGGTAGTATGTAATACATTTTGGATTATTAAAACTGTTGGTCTGAATATTATAAATGTGTATTCAGCTTTATTGTGAAGACGAAAATGAAAAAAAGTGCGCAGATTAGGCAAATAACTAAAGAATTTTGCAATGCAAGGTCACGGGCGGTAAGAATCGTTCCGAAAAAAAAGCACAGCTGAAATTAGAAGATTTGTAACATCCAGCGTAATCACCTGACGTTGCAATCTCTGAATATAATATAACTTTTTTAATATTTAGAACATGTTTTATTCTAGAAGAGGTATAACAAAATGCTCTGAAAACGACTGTTATAACCAGGGGCGGATCATCCATATACACTGCGGAGATGCAGCACCCCTAAGCAAATTGAGGAAAAATATATTATTATATGTGCCTATATGTCGGTGCCGTCTATACTAAGTCACTTTTAAAATATCCTTTTTTTAATTTATAATATTCCGCAGCACCCCCAAATATTTTACCCACAAGTCGCCACTACTTATAAGACATTAAGCATTTATCATTTACAAATTTTATATGACCTTGTTCCATTTTGGTGTCAACCAAGAGGAATTAACATTTATTTCGCAATCAGTATTCAGCAATCACATGCATATTTATGAAATATGTTATTTGACCTTGAAAATTTTGCCGTTTTTTAGAAAACGGGGACAGTCACAAGAGTCAGAGTAACAAATGAGAATAATATTGTTGACTATCGAATAGGTTTTGAGTTTTCGAAAGTGTTTTTTACTTGTTTAACCGATCCGTCACGGCGGCTCGAAAACAACCGCGTCGTCCGAAGGGGGTCTATAAATGTAAAGTAGACCCCGGCATTTCAAGTAAACTACACGCACAATCGGTGACTAACGATGACCGCCAAATTCACGCGGCACGTGTCACTAGTACGTTACGTTTCACTCCCACATGGCACATCGTAATGGATGCGAGCGAGAAAAACATCGCGCCCGTGGCCACAGAAACGAATAGTTTTTATTTTTTTCGCAATTCCGGACAATAAGGGTCAATGTTTATTAATAATATTTATTCTTTAGATTTATTGGGGCAAATATTTAGGGTCCCATCGGCAGGGCAAGGTTAAAAACGGGAAATCTTAAACGCAGTTTTCATGTCTATTCCTACGAATTCGACGGACATGATTTCTATTCATTAATGTAAAAAAATAACACGAAAAGACGACGTTTTGTCAACATGATGTTTCGGATGTGGACCTACTTACTTTGAATGGGTTAAAAGAAATATAGTGTATTGGTAATATCTATCATTCTACGCCTTTTTTTATCACACCAAGTATTATATATATTTCTTTGAATAATACTCAATAAAATAGTGTACCCCTGAAAAAAATGTGTACTTGTATGTGTACACATATACTTTTTGTACATAAATAAATCTGGTCTCTAGAGGATTTCTCACCACAGAGACAGTATACCTGGAGAGCTGAATTTGTTGACCAATAATTGGTCGAGATCTCGTCTTTGCTCTTTGCTTCTTTCTAGGGACCCCTCTCTGAGGAGGTCTATCCCATGATGAAAGGATTGCTATTGCGCGACAGGGCTAATAATCACTTGCGACCGGCTACTTGAGACTCGTTTTGGGCAGATGTGCATATGTATATCTATATAGGTGTGTGTGGGTGTGTGTGTGTGTGTGTGTGGTCGCTCGCTACTTGTCACTCATGACTCGTTATAAGCAGATAACCCCTTAGAGAAGAGAACAAACGAATACCGAGACAAATCCCTTCCTACTTGCCTGGACATAGTCGAGAGGGTCAAATCTGATACCAATATGGTAGAAGATGTACGTCCAATGCCAGCAATGGCCAAGAGAGGGAAACTCTTTACAAAAAACCGCATACCAAGACGGTTTGACAACAATAGTGGTTTCTTGTATACTTCATCTTAGTTTTTGATGTAGTTTCGTTAGTTTGTTGACGTTGGCTCAAGACTTTTGTTAGCGTTTTTATTTGTCGTACGTTGACTTAACAAATCATACTTTATTTGAATTCTTCTCACTTGGGTTGCGGTGTTTGGATTGAAAGTCTCGTGTTTCTTGCAGAAGTGTATTACGGGTGAGTTGCATGTTTATTTGTTCCACACGCTACCGTCTCACCGGTGAGTCGCGATGGTTTTTCGTTGAAAATAACGATGTTACCAATATTAAAAAAATATATTGTACATTTTTTATATTGCATTATTAATTGTACGTGATTAAATATAGGATTTTTAATACCAATTGTTATTTTAGAAAGTATTCTGATTTATAACGAGAAAGATTTTGAATGAATGAAATTCATTATTCATCAAATGGGTTCTAAAATTATGTAGTTTAAAATAACGTTCGTTTCGTCATAGCGGATCGTTCAGTATCACAATTATGTTAATCAAACATATTTCCATAATATAATGTAAAATTATCCACGTACCTGATAAGCAAGTTATATCAATATTGATAATGATATGCTATGTATTGTCTATTATATTGCAAACGGCATATTTAGACGCACAGCCAGAAAAACAAATAAGCAGGAGACGCAAAAAATTATAACGTGACATAACTAGTATTCTATGACGAAAAGATATTGTACAAATTAACACATAGATAATATTCAACTATCAACTGAACAAATACGGCAATCACAAATTGTGTTTTCCAATACAAATATTGAATCGGACATAAATATGCTCGAATACGTTCTCACAATCGATTCTTCCATTTAAAAAAATAAATAATGAAATACACTTGCTATCGATGCATTCAAGGCCAGACCTTAATTTGAATTAGATCGTTTCGTATTGCGCGAAAAACTGCTGAAGCCATACTCGCGCAGAAAATTTGCCATTGAGTCAATTTATGTAAGAAAGGTTAGATACTATTTCCGCTTCTCAGATCCGTCAATTAAGCTTCTGCTCCGGATATTGACAAAGCATAAAACGTCATCGGCGTATCCGATAGAAGCCGAGTCTGTCGCGGGTCATTATGCAATGCAAAGAAAGGTCAAGGTGGATGACTGTACGATTGCAACGTTTCACCGACAGCGAAAAATATGAAGAATTGCATTAATCTCACAAACGGGTAATATTTTTATTCGACAATATAAATCAACGTCCGTAACACCATACTGGTAGACAAATACCAGAGGCGGGATTCGTAAGAGGAAAAAGAATCCTTTCACAAAGAAGATTGCGTGAGTTGTCCATGAGAGGTACTTTAAAAATGCCTTTAAACTGGAAAGGAGGATTGATACGACATTGATCAGCGGAGAAGAAATGGCTGAACTGCTCAAAAGAATTAAACGTGAAAGTAAGAATTACAGTTAAACCCCCAGAAACACTAAAATCGGGACCGTGTAAGTTGGCGTCGTGTTATTGGGGGTATAGCCTGGCGCGTGTCGAATGCACAGACGCTAGCCAAGTTTGACTGTATGCACTGCACAGACGGCAGCAGCCGAACCCGTATTCGGGTCAAATGAATAGTCGGCCTTGTATGTATTCGTCGACCGTCAGCGTGAATGCGACCGCGCAAGTTGGGGTATAGGCGGCGAATATTTCAATCCATCGCGTTATTCGGAGTAGTTTAACACGTTTACTGGAAAGCAAAAATTTTGAAAGTTCCGGAAAATTTTGGTTGGATATTATCTATGTTATTGTAAGTAATATAAATAGTGTGTAATGTGTAATTGGGAGAGGCAATGGTGGCCATTATTGCAAGAAAATACAATGTAAAAAATATCCGACGGCCCCTGGGTAACATTTCGGTTTTCGATGTTTTTGCCGGCCACCATGGCGCTGTGCGAACTTTAAGTGCCGGGCGCATGTGGCCACCATGGCGGTAAACGTGTTAATAATCCACTATATTAGAAATATCGATAGAAGCAATCAGTTATTCAGATGCGCTAATCATCCGCATCTGGAGAGGTCCAATGAATTTGTTTACTTCGGTATTCTATCTACGAGTAACGAAAATATTGAGCCAGAAATAAGAAGAATTTTGATGGCTAAAAATGCAAGGTCGAAGTCATTCACAATTTGGCGCAGGCGCATATCCAAAAAGACGCAAAAACCGGTTGACCAGCAAAGACTGGTATTATCCATTTTTATATACGACGTAGTAACTGGGAAAATGTACCCCTTGATATGTGGCGCTGACGATGTCTACTGAGAATATACAATAGACCTTAGCTGCGCCGATGGGGTCTATTTGGGACCCCATTTTTATTTTTCTCGTATATTTTTTCTAATATAAACCATAACTGTCATAAACTTTTTGTATTTGTCTAAAAAATTTTTTTTACCATTTTTTGCAGTGATCTGAATAAGAGATAACCAGAAAGAACATATGGAGAATATGGAGGGTGCTTGATAAATTCTAATTTAATTTATTAAGCTTATGTTAACACGTTACAGTCCGGGCGATTTCGCGCGGTACTTTTCGCTGGAGCCAAGCGATTTCAGGGAAAAAAATATTTTATGTAAAAAAAAAATAAAAACTATATATTTACTATTTACTAATAAGGACTCGTATGCGCATCCCGGACCGCTGCTCTGTCTCCACGAGGATTTAAATGCGAGTCGGCCGGACCGTTGCTCTGGGCGCCGCGAGGACTCGCATACGAGTCCCCCGGACCGCTGCTCTGGCGCCACGAGAACTCGAATTAGCGTACCCCGGACTGCAACGTGTTAATTATGTTAGTGTTATGAAACACTACCCCGTTTTTGTTCACCAATTCTGGTTTATATCTTTCAATAGAAATATTGTTTTGATGTAATTGTTTGATTACGTTCTAAGAGTTAGAAATACACAAAACCCCTGCAATCCCATCAAACACAGAGTATTACTTTTATAGGTCTTGACCTACGAAAGTATAATCAAATGTATATTTCGTGTTACGTTATTACATCACCAGCCAGACAATCGATACAAAAAGGTCGTGCTTTTGTCTCGCTCTCAAAACAACAAAGTGACGATTGACGATGAATCCATCCCTGTACGATGCAGATGTCTCAATAAGATTTATTGATTGAATCGCATCTTCACAGCGATCTTCTTGGTGTTTTAATGTGAATCGGTGTAAATTATGACTTTTTACTTTGGTTTATCAGTAAAAAAAATCCCTAGTATTTTGTAAACCACCCTTGTGTCGAGAAGGCTAAAAACGAATCATCTTTTATATAAAAGGATAATTTTAAAAAAGGTGTTATTCATTAGTTCTGAGAAAAAAACAATTTACTTACTTAACATTTGCATCAACTCAATACAAGATGATGAATAAATCGTATTCCTTGAATATCATGTTTTTTTTGGAACGTATCCGTATACTCTGTACGAGTTCATGTTTTTTGCCCGTTTTTCATGAAACGTATTTACCGCGTAAATACGAGGGTCGGTTATATGGCTAAACCAACACGAATTTCTGTTATTAAAAAAACGGCATCGATTGCGTGTTTTCGTGTGCGTATGACCAGAATTTTAAATCGTCCGAATAACAATGAGCCAGACCTCGGTCGTGGTCTCAAACAATCACACTAAATTATTTCTAATGAAACCATTTTACATGTCCATTGCTAACAATTGGTTATTGGACGTAATAATGTTGGACGAAAATATTTTGTCAACGATCGGCACGCTCAAGTGCAGCAGCAAAAACATGTTCCACTGGTATTATATACGGAATGAGGCACGATGCTGCCGTATACGTATGATGTTTTCAAAACATGGCGCAGTGTGCGATTTTCCGGCCCATTCCGAGCCAATAAAGTTAACAAAAATATTTTTATTGCACATATGTTTACGCATCGACCACATAATGCGTCATAGACTGATAATATTTTTAATAAACATAAATTGTTCCATTTGTTTTAATCGTCGTTAACAATGAGCAACGGCATATATAGGTATTAATTGATGTTTTTGCAATCCAAACAATATGTTAGATTATTATAAAAAGTGTGCAAAATAGATTAGCGAAATGATTGCGTGATGTCAGAATTTAATTAGCGGTAAAATTTTATGAAAATAAAAAAAAAAACTCGAGTCACGGTCATTATATTAAACAGATTACAGCAAATCGTATATAAAGCACGTAATTAAATCTGAATATTATAATTTTATTTTGAACGCAGACAGATAATGGATCGCGAACACTAAGCCAGAGAATAAAAATCATGAATGCATACAGATAAATTCAGAATCAACATGAATGGTGAACTAGCCGTGCTGATGGGGTCTATTTGGGACCCCGAGTTTTTATTATTCTAGAACAACTCTTTTAATATAAATCCTACCAATGTGCTAAACTTCATTGTCCGCATTAGGGGAAAAAATAAATAAAAACAACAATATGATATGAGCGCATTAATTAGTATAAAAAATCAAAATTAGATCGATATTTTTTATTATTTTTAATTCATAGAATAATCCATTTATTTTGAATTGTCAAGGTATTGTCGAATAATTTATCAATTCTTGATTTGAAATTTTTGGGGTCTATTTTCATACAAAATAGACCCCGAAATCGGCCAGGGGCGTTCGTTTTGAGCCGTCGTGATGGATCGGTTAAACTATGATTAAAATATCTAGACAATCTGTTCAGAAACACCGCATTTATCTACTGTTTACTCATGCTAAAGAAAACCACAGTCATAAAATATATTTTTGTAATGCGATCTTTTATTTATCAAGATATCTCACTGTTTATATTTAATTATCTAGAAGTTTTAATTTAAAGGGGCGGGGGAGGTCGGAGAATCGACAGAGGGAATTATTCTGAAGTGTTCTTAATTGTTAGTGCCGGGAAGTAAAATACTAGTGAGTGGTTTTGGAAGGCGATTTTTGTAAAATCTTAGAGAACGGTCACTATTTTGCATATCAAGAGAAGTTAAAATCGATTTATTTACATTAATAAATTGATGTGAAGGATGTGGTGGATGTAGTCAATTAAGGGAAGGATTTGAGGTCATTGCGGACGTCCGTATGTCTGATAAATCATGGCGCATTTGCAATTTGTTTAAAAAATAATATTTAATTTTAATCGAATACTTTTAATATAATCCGAAGCCTTTTTAACCCTTTATAAGTGCTGAAATTGGTTAATATATTAACCAGTCGCTTTAAGGTCTATATTTCCATGAG
>JAGXCT010036274.1:84172-123386 GCA_022495035.1 Philopotamus ludificatus
CTTAGTAACGTAATATGTTGTCGAGAACGCTTTTTGGTTAATTTATTATTATTGACAATAAGTATTGTCAATAGCAATAAAAAAAAATCCTAAATAATTAATTTGCCCTATAAAGGGTTAAAGGGTAGGGCGAGAGGGGCGGGTAATATAACTCACAATCACCCCCTGGTCAATGTCATAAAGAATTCCTACTCCCAAGGTTAACATATCCGAATACAAACTTAGCTCAGTCGCCCGTAATTTACATCGTCATAACGGATTATATGCGTAATTTACTTTTCGTATCCAACTATGATTACATATAAATCAAATCGATTTATCTGAATCCTTTGTCTGATCTTATTTGAGATTTTGGAATAAAACATTTAAAACAAACGGCAACCCAGAGGCCGCTATGTATAATTTTCATAGCATGAAAATTTTTACACGCGATAGATACGACATACGTGTAACGTTACTCGCAATAAAACTCGAGATAACGCGTACAAAACGATACGCAATAATTAAATTATACATTATTAATCGGAAACCGGAATATATAAGTGATCTGGACATGCTCGTTAATGGATCGCTTGTTTTCATTTTCGTTCAAAAAACAAATGAACGCATACGCGGGAGTCGATTCAAATTTGTTCGGAAATCGCATTCGGATTCAGAGGCGTCGTCTATATAGGGCAGGGGAGTTCAATCGCGATCGAAGTCAAAGTGTTGTAATGCTAAAGCTATGGTTGTTCATTTTATTTTTTGGTTAAACATATTTTTCTACCAAGGGGGAAAGATATCAAGGCCAACAATAGAAAAAGCACAATTACGTCGTTGTATGCTATTTTTGTTCGATCAAGGAACGAAGGAAAACGAGGCAGTGAAAAAAAAAAAATTATAGATTCAGATCTTCAGCTGTCTACGATCTACAGTTCAGGATCATCTTCGTCGCATAAGAAAATTGTAAAATTAAGGAATTTGGATTCCTCATGAATTGACGGAGACGGCGCTCGATCAACGGCGTACCATCTGCGCGTCTCTTTTGTCTTGGCATGAAACCGATTAATTTTTGCGACGAATTGTAACTGGAGATCAGAAGTGGGTATTACAATAATCATGTCCAAAACAAACAATGGCTTTCTTCCTGAGGAGTTTCTGTTCTGATCCCTAGATATAGATCGTCACTAACAATAAAGAAGGTCCCGGTTTGTGTGTGGTGGGATTTTTCTAGAATTATACACTATGAATTGCTTGAGCCTGGTCAGATCGTCACAGCGATTTAATGTGGATTCCTCATGAATTGACGGAGACGGCGCTCGATCAACGGCGTACCATCTCTTTTGGCTAGGTTTGAAGCCGATCTGTTTTTGCGGCGAATCGTAACCGGAGATGAGTAATGGATGTTATACAATAATCCTGTACGAAAAAAATAATGGCTTTCCTCCAGAGAAGGACATGTTCCGACCCCTCGACCATCACTAACAATAAAAAAAAGTCCTTGTGAAAAACGTGGGATTTTTCTGGAATTATACATTATGAATTGCTCGTATTGTGAACAACTCCACCGAATGAAACAAGAGCTTATAAAAATTATCTGTTTTGGTCAATAACAAAAAAATAATTTTTCACCGCGATGCCTCTTAAAAAATAAGGGAACTCGGATTGAAAATTAACCCATTCAGACATTATTCAGACATTATAAAATTTTGATTTTGAAGCAGCATTTATTTTTATATAGAAAACATGTTAAAGGAAATGCCAAACTAATATTGTTTTTTTTTTATTAGGGAACGAATAAAATTACCACGAGTCAGACTCGTGGTTTTTACTTATGGACTTGGTTACACATCACGAGTCCGGCTCGTTATTACGTCTGAATGGGTTAAACTCGTCCACCGCGCCGTCGGATTACTACCTTTTTAGATCGTTAGAGCATACATTAAGAGGTAAAACATTTAATGAAGTTGAAGAAGAGAAAACGCACTCGGAAAAGGTTTTATAATTAAAAATTGAAGGACTTTTTAAAAAGGGAATTGGAAAAATAAACGTTTTTCGCCAGCAAGATGAAATTTTGATTACTTTTCGGTCCCCCTAATAGTTTCGTAGACACGGGGGTTAAAACGGTTGAGCGTCGCTGGTTCACGAAATTTGTCTATCGAGCAAGCGAGACGTCGCGGTATTATTGCAGCTGGAAGATGCGGAGGCGAGGCGGGGAGGCGGGCGGTGAAGGGGGGGGGGGGGCGGCGTTAGTTCCCCCAGCTGTCGGCGGCAGTGTGGCGCCGCCTGTCCGCCCGGACGCCGCGCCGCCGCCGCCGCCTTCTAGAACATGGCCGGGGCACGGCTCGACATGCGCCTCCTGCTGAGGTAGCCCTCCGCCCCTCGCCCCTCAGCCCCTCCGCCGGACCAACTGTCACACGAGCGCGAGTGTGGCGTCTGTGTGTACGACCGCCCGAGTAGACGTGCATGTATGCGTGCGCAAACACATTCGCGCCAATTGTTTATGCAATTGCACCCGAAACGTGGCGGGAATTTGCATGCGAAACGGTCGTCGCGGATCCCGCGCACGTGTGCGATCTGTCAGATGCAATCAATACATAACTACCCACATTAATGCGTCGCGCACGAAAATTGATCGGCCAAAAATCTATAATACGACGATTAATCGACCCGCGAAAACGGTAATGCCGTTAAAAAATCGAAGAATCGAACGGCGGTAATTAATTTGCGCGGCGGGGCATTCGCAATTATTTTCGTTCTCGGTCGAGCAGCTGTTACTACGCCGAATGTCAACATGGACCGGTCGCAGAATCGATCCCGCGTGTTTTGTCGCCGAATCGGGCCAAGTTTCGAACGGGCTATAATGCGCTCGCCCTCGCTAGTTTATAATGGACTGTATTTTTTTTTTTGACGCGGCGATAATGAACGCTCGCCGCCACTCGGAAAGAAAGTCGAATTTAACGGTTAATCGCGATAAAATCGCCGTCGATTCCGTGGAAATGCATCGCGAAA
The DNA here is from genome assembly GCA_022495035.1 of Philopotamus ludificatus. Lineage (NCBI taxonomy): Eukaryota > Metazoa > Arthropoda > Insecta > Trichoptera > Philopotamidae > Philopotamus > Philopotamus ludificatus. Next base: position 87,164 of record JAGXCT010036274.1, read on the forward strand.
ACAAATCCGAAGGACGCGACCGGAAAACGGTCGACCGCACAAAAATGTACATGCGCTGTCGTAATTGCATTCGTTTGTTTTATTGCGCGGAGCGGTTAGAAATCGACTTTTAGTCGTTTCCGGTAAAAATTCGCGTCGATCAATTGGAGCGTCCGCGCGAAATACGGTCGCGTATTGCGCGACGATATTGTCCGGTTGCGCAATGTTGTATATTCATTTGTTTTTGTTTTCGGTTCGCAGGTAGCCAGCTGCCGGGCCATGAGAGCGTGGCTGGGGCTGGTGGCGGGCCTGGTGTGCCTGTGGGCGGGCTGCGCGCGCGCGGCGTGCCCGGCGGCGTGCTCGTGCGAGCCGGCGCGCTGGCGGTGCGAGGGCGCGCCCGACCTGGCGCTGGGGGCGGCGCCCCCCGGCCTGACCTCGCTCGCCTGGCTGCGATCCGGCGTGACCTCCCTGCGCTCGGACGCCTTCCGCGGCCTCGGCCGCCTGCAGCGCCTAGACTTAAGTAACAATAAGATCGGTGGCCTCGACCACAACATCTTCCAATCGTTGAATAGTCTTAATTTGTTGAATCTTACGAGGAACAACCTGATAGATCTCCCGAGGAACTTTTTCAAAGGCCTCGAATCTCTGCGCGAGGTGTACGTTGCGCACAATCAGCTGCGCGCGTTCCCCGTGCAAGTGTTCGCCCCGCTGAAGAACCTGAAGACGCTCGACTTGTCGCACAACGACTTTGTCAGCTTCTCGAATTACTTCGACAAGAGCAACCGGGGCTTGGAGACCTTGCTGCTGAACGACAACCGCCGCTTAGAAAACATCGGCCGAGTCGCCCTCGAAGATCTGAAAGGTCTCCGACACTTGGACCTGTCGAACGACAGGCTAAAATTCCTTCCCAAAGGCCTCTTCGACTCGTTGGACGAGCTGAGATACTTAAATTTGGAGAACAATCTGATCGAGTACTTATCCGGCGACACGTTCAAAGGCCTGACGGCGCTGAGATGGCTTAACGTCGGCCAAAACAAATTCCAAACGATCCCCTCGGGCGTGTTCAAGAAGAACAATCTGATCGAAACGCTCTACCTCGAAAACACGGCCATAACCGAGCTAACGGAGAGCGACATCGAGGGCCTCGGGAGCCTTAAAAATCTCTATCTGCGAAACAACGCCAATCTGAAAGAGATCGAGCCGCGAGTGTTCCTCAACTTCAAACATCTAGAGGTCTTGAACATAAGCGGCAACGCCTTGACGTATCTGCCGAAGACGCTCACGACCATCGAAAATCTGCGCGATTTACACATCGACTCGAATCCGTGGGCGTGCGACTGCCGCATGGCGTGGCTCACCACCTGGGCCGAGACTCGCCTCGGCATATTCAAATCGGGATTAAGCTGCGGCCTCGACGCCTACCCCGACGACATGCTCCCGACGCTCCGCCACTTAAACTGCACGGCCCCGCGACTAATATACAAAACTCCGCTCTCCTACTACGTATTGAACACTAACGCATTACTAGAATGCAAATATGCGGGCACGGCGACGCCGCTGCCTTCGATAACGTGGACCACGCCGACCCGACAAATATACCATTGGAATCCGGACCGACACGTGCCCGATCTGTTCCACAAACATCCGATAGCTCACTACGAGAACATGAACAAGATCGACAACAATCTATCGCGAGTCCGTATATTGGAGAACGGCACGCTCTTAGTGCAGAACGTGACGCGAGAAGATTGCGGAATTTACTTTTGTTCGGCGTCGAATCCCATAGCGAACGTCACCGTCGAGGTGATCCTGAACATAGACCCCATAACCATGTACGAGATCAAGATTAACAGCTTGCTCTTCGGCACGGCGTGCGCGGCCGCATTTTTAGGATTGACGCTTCTGATTCAGCTGTTGCGCTACGTCGTCGACAAGTTAGTATCAGTTTTAGAAAGCCAGTTTTTCAATTTATTATTTTTGAAGCACCGCGAACCTTACGCGTACACTTTAACTTTTGTTGATTAGCGCTAATTGTTTTCAGGCTCGGCATTATCGAAAAGTGTTGTAGTTGCTGTAGCTGCTGTCAGACGACCGATAAGGATGCTCCGCGCGCTAAACAAATTTCCGCAATGCTCGACAACATTGAACAATATAAAAGTCAACAGTTGGAAAAGCTTAGAGAAAATTACGCTATGCAGGTTAATATTATTAATATATTCTTGGGATTACTCGATTTAATTGTCGGCGATAATGCAATATTTTTTTTTTGTTCAAACAGGTGAATCGAATTAGAGATAATTGCACGCAGCAGGTCGAATGGATACAAACTAGTTATACGAGTCAATCCAAGCATCTTAGAGAGATTAGAGATATCGGCACTAATCATCTTACTGCGCTACGAGATCATTATTACGACCAGGTATTTATTATTTGAACCGAGCGTTTTTATAATATTTATGTACGTAAATTAATGTCATTTTTTTATTATTATAATATCAGGTGAGGAGAGTGAAGGATTATTCGACCAATCAGCTGAACTGGGTGCGAGAAAATTACGTCTTCCAGAGGAACAAGATTAGAAAATTTAGTGCCCATCAAGTTCTGCGTATACGCGAATCGTGTAAATATCAACAACAGACTCTGAACAAAGTGTTGGAGAATCTGCCTAGTTTCTATTTCGATAATTGCCGCAGTGGTTCGTGCGGCCGAAGCGAGTCCATAGTGTTCGACGCCCAAGATCTCGAAACGATCGACACCTATCTCAAGAACAAGATCGAGCGGCTGGCGTCGATGAGGGATCCGAACGGCATCGACGACGAGCAGAGCAAAGTGTCCGTGTATTACACGCCGAGCGAACGCTCCATCGACTCCGCCGGCGATTCGCATTCAATAATGCCCGACGGCACTCACATAAACTACATCAGGAACTATCGGAGGATGCAGTTCTTCCCGCCGTTCGATTTAATAACGGCCGAGAATATGAAATTCCCCGACGATCCGAATTTCAATTCGAAATTTCTGCTAGAGGGATTGTATCCGAAGTCGGACGACGACGATCTGGAGACGGGCACGCATTCGGAGGAGCCGCTGCTGGGCAGTCGTTTGACATTCTCGAAGCTGACGCAGAGCGCCAGCCTGCCCGAGCTGAGGCCGAAGCCGACAGTCTTGCCCCCACCCCCCAAAGTTCATGCGGATCGTGTGCTCTTGGCTATAGAAGTTCCTGAAAGTTCCGATTCCGGAGACCCCGAATTGTCGCAGAATTCGCTCGACGGAGTCTTAGTCAACGATTGTAATATAATAACGACTCCTTTGTAGTACAGGGTTGTCACTAGGCTGTTCAGGGTATTCGCTCTCTCCAGTGACAGAATATTTATTAGGAAATTACAAGACGGTTCGAAACGATCAGACACTTAACTTAATATTGTGAAGACCTCTAATCCGACGCCCGACTGAACTCTTATCATCACGTTGCAGATTAATTTGTCAATTATTTTAAGATATTCCATAATATTTTTTTTTAAATAACGTTTACACAACTTGAAATATTTATAAAGTGGACCACACGGAGTAAAGAAGTGCACGAAAAAATTACCGTTTTAAAAAAAAAATGAAGCCGTTGTTGAATAATCAATTTTTGAATTATTATTTTAACGTCGTCGCATTAAACTATGCGACGACTTTTTTTTTATATATAGATATTTAGTGAATTTGTGAGAAAAAAGAGCATAGTGAATATAATAACATAAAAAAATTACATAGTAACAATTAATAAATTTAGAAATTCAGATGATGAATAATTTTGTGAAGTGCTTAGAAGATCTTATATTACATTTACTACAAAAAAAAACCCACTGTGGAGACTGTTACACATGTAAGAATATAAATCTTTTATTTATTTTATGTTTTCTGAATTTAGACACTAAGCTATATTTTGTTAATCTAATTACAGAAACATGTCACAGTTTTGAGTGGCACTTAATTAAAAACTAAAAAGTAAAAAAATTAAATTCCTTGTTTTTTTTAAATCATAAATAAAATATATTGATTTTATTTTATCCCAATTTAAATATAACCATAAAATCGGATATATATCTAATTAAAAAATAGTCCGTAACTTTTGAGTAGAGAACAAAATTACTTTTTATGTATTTTCTTATCACTCGAAAACAAACATTCTGGACGATAGCCAAGGCTGAGGTCAAAAGGGCAGATTCCCGTCATAGGGACAATATAAAACGCTATCTGAACCACTCGAGGAATGTTGCATTTAAACGGCGACATTATACGGTTCAACTTTACGAAAACGTGTAAGTTTTAAGTTGAATTTTAATGGCAAAAAAAATTGTTTGCGATAGTTAAACATTCAAATATCGCCTATTGACATATTCTATTCAATTTCAAGGCCGATGACTATCAATTGCTTCAGCAACTGCAGTATTGAAAAATATAGAAACGTTTATCAGTAATAAAATCAATAATTAGAAAAGGATTAGCCGATTTTGCTGGACGCAGACGACTTTAGAGATCTCATTACTACTACAGGAAGTTATCTAATTCATGATATTACTATTATTACTTAAAATAATAAAAGAATGAAAGTAATTTTAAATTATATTTTATTCATATTGATAATGGTCGGAGATGTGACGTTTTGTCGGGGTTTAGTGGACAAAGTTATCGCAGACGTTGCCGATCTGACCTTTGGGTATAACGTAAATTATACATCGTTAAATTACAAATTATTCAACATAATTTGGGAAACATTGTTGAGTGACGTTTAATTACGTATTTTATATAAACGTTGAAATTATTTTCATTCATGAATAATTAGTAGACAAACTACTACTTAATTATGTAATAATTAAACTTAAAACAAGATATACATCCAAATGTATCAGTGATTTAATTTTTAGACGGATTTTTAATTTAAAGATAATTTAAATATATTTATGACGTGTTGGTAAATGAATAGATTTTTTTTTATTGCTATCCCTTTCTACGTATTATTAGAAAACAGATTGAAACGATGCGGTTATTACGTGAAAATCAATAAAATACTTAAAATGGAGTAGCTATAATGAGTATCCGATAGTTATACAGTATGTACCATAAAAAGCATGAAGTAGAATATTTATCTAATATTTTGTAAAAAAAACATTTTATATATAAATCCAGCAACAAAATAACTTAATAGTTAAATCAAAAAGAAAATATTCTTTTCTTTACGTTTAAGTCTATTTGTTATGATCATGTAAGTTAACCAGGGATTAATTAAGCTAGCACTCCGATAGGTCAATTATCTGACAAATTCTAGGAATTCTTTATGACGTTGGCCAGAGGGTGATTGTGAGTTATACTACCCACCACCCTCGCTTCTTTGAGATCTTTATCGAACTTTTATACGAGTGATTATTACTCTTTGAAATTATTACTACTGTCTTCCATTATTCGTCCATGCCGATTTGTCAAATAAATAAATTAGATTTTTTTATGTCAGTGTTGAAAAACATTGAAATGTATATCCCTGAATATTTTAGGATAAAGATTATTAGTTACGAATAAAATAAGCCGAACATTGACTTAATTTTTTGGTGCACACTGTATAATTACTTAGTAGCTGGTATTCGTAGATAAAATAGAGGAAACATCGAAAAATAATCACTTTTTAAACATTCCAGGCATAGTTATCATATTTCACATTCGAAAAATCGCATGTTATAAAAAAAGATGTTACTAATTTTATTAACCCTTTGCACACTCACTAGATTTACTATACGACTCATAGGGATTCATATAAAAATTAATAGCATGAATAAAAATGAAATATTATGCTTAATATTGAATAAAAAAAAAACTATATTTTACCCTCAATACTATGTTTATTTGAGGATAATGTTATTAATTATAAATCTGAATATTTTTCATAAATTGAGCATTAGAAGTGTATTCGAAAAAAAAAGTTTCTAAAATTGCTATCCATTAACACATTGGTAATTCAAAGTTCAACCAAAAACTGGTTATGTTATAACGCAAGTAGTTCTGCCATCGAAACGATCAGGGTTGAACTTTGGAATAACAAATATAGAATATACCAATCATTCCATCATTTTTCAATATGCTAAAATAAGATCAGAAATTTTCATCTTTGATGTTTCATTATACATTAAAAAAAATGGCACACATGTGACGTTGTGAAATAGCTAGTTTTTATTTATAATAAAAATTAAATAAAAACTTCAGAATTAAAAAAATACATGCTGATTTTTTTTTCGATCTCACAATCCCTGAGAATTAAGAAAAAAAAAAGATCTTAATGTTCTATTGTTGATAATTATTTACACAATACCTGCGATTAATATATTAAATTAAAATCAAACTTAATTTGATGAGAAACTGATAATTGTTATCCGAAGGAAGTAGTAAAAAATTGGTAATGGTAGTAGTGAGATAAAAAAAAATAAAGGATGTTGAAGACTGATATAATAAAACTAATAATGATGCACTGATTTTGATATAAAATTTTAATTTTAATAATTTAATCTTTTTCACTTTGGATATTTTTGGTTAAATCTCACTAATTGTATTTTACGAATATATAAAAAAAAAAATTCATTGGTAAAATGAATAAGAAACATCCATAGGGTTTGATCCGATATCCTAATTTATAAATAGAATAAAAACCTGGTTAAATTTTTTTGTTAAAAATCTTTTGGAAAATACGTCTGCCCCACGGAGTGGAAAAGGTTAACGAAACGTTTGAACTACTTAAATACTAATTTGATTGTGAACACTGAAAGTGGATGAAACCGCCATTTAAAAAATGGTTCTTTGTTTATATGATCAAGGTTTATTATTAGCACATATAGTATTTACTTTAATATACTAATAGTAATTTACTACCTAAATACCAGGAGCTATTACCGCTTTTAAGGCCTATTTAAAAGTGAAAAAGTGACATCCCAAAAAATCAGAGCTCTCTAGTAGCAGAAAACTCTAAGAGTTTTGGACGCATTTTAATATTCTCTCAAATAAAAATACCATTAATATTTCACAACCTGATTACCAGGAGCTATTACCGCTTTTAGGCCTATTCAAAAATGAAAAAGTGACATACCAAAAAATCATAGCTCTTGAGTAGCAGAAAACTTCTAAGAGTTTTTGGACGAATTTTAATATTCTCTCAAATAAAAATACCAATAATATTTTACAACCTGATTACCAGGAGCTATTACCGCTTTTAGGCCTATTAAAAAATGAAAAAGTGACATACCAAAAAATCATAGCTCTAGAGTAGCAGAAAACTTCTAAGAGTTTTTGGACGAATTTTAATATTCTCTCAAATAAAAATACTAATAATATTTTACAACCTGATTACTAGAAGCTATTACCGCCTTTAGGGCCTATTTAAAAATTACATTTTCCCAAAAAATCATGGTTCTAGAGAAGCAGAAAACTCCTATGAGTTTTCGGACAAATTTGAATATTCTCCCAAATACAATACAAGGGATAAAAATAGGTAATTTTAGCATTCATGTACAGAATATATATAAAAAAAACCATTTGGATAAAAAAATAATGTCCGAAGAAGTATATTACGAAGCTCCACTCGCTTACACAAAGTTAAGTGTAAATAAAGATCCTCCAAAATGAGAAGGTGATGGATTGTTATAGTCTCACATTCACTCCCTGACCAGTGTCATTAGATATGCCTAGTGGTATCCCATCATGCTCCATCTTAGCTTTGCTTAATTACATATTTAAAATAAACGTATTAACCCTTTCCTCCACCCTGTCTATTTTTAGTTGAATCTATGAGTTACTCTCATTATTATTTATTTACAAAATTATTAAGAGATATTCATTTCAAAAATTAATAAAATATCCGATTCGATAAAAGCCATTATATTTTTAATCTAAATAAAAAAAAACTTGGTTCAAGTTGTTTGCTGTAAAATCTTTGGAGCCAATACGTCTGGCCCACGGAGTGGAAAAGGTTAAAGGAAACGATAGTATCTTTTCACCAAATTAAAGGATTTTTTTTTTGACCAAAAATGCAAACTGTCAAATTCAGAAGAGAGAGTACATATGCTTCAACTAAAATTGGAAACACTTTTTCAAAAGTCTTCTGCTTTTCTAACTAAAGGATTGTACTAACGGTAAGGATGATGAGGCAATCTGAATGTTTGTTTACTCGTTCGTAAATCGAGAAATATCTGTATAAAATCTACTATAATAACTCAGATATTGGGACCTTATATCCAGTGAAAATCTGGATGGACGAAGGTTCGCAGCATTCTATACGTGGTGCTCGACAATGAATCTAATTCTACGATAAGGCAATAAAACAAATCTTCGACAAACCATCTAGGAGGTATAAAATGAGGTTATCTTTGAAATACCTACCAAAAATTCTTCATATAAGTATATACAGTCGGCAGAGATAGAAGATGGTCAGTAATGCATCCTAATATATTTTTCGGATAGATCAATTATATCGGTTAAAAATTTATCGAAATGGATTCACTTGTTTGTGCGAGAAAAAAAATAATAATAAAAATGGCAGTAATATTTTCAAGTTATAATTGATACCAATAGATGGCAGTGATCATTTAAAAGACTGATCGGGAATTAGGTTCAATCGAGATTTTAATAGAGGGCTGTAATCGGGGTATCTCGCATAAGGTTATGTCATCGATAGGCTGAATTTATTAAGAGCCGGAGGAAGATCATATGAAATAAATCTCGATAAAATTATAATCATTAGGATATTGATTGACTGAGAAAAATCGACTTAGAATTCTTAGATCAATAAGAGGCTTTCATTATGAAGGTTATCAACAGTATAAATTCCTTTTTTTATATATTTTTTACCATCTATTTGACAATGGATGAATGTCACTATAGTAAATTCCAAAGCATCATTTATCCATATAAAGGTATGATAAAGATTTTAAAAACAAGGGGGTTGTAGGTTATAAAGCTTACATTCAATCCCCGGCAAATGTCATAGAGAATTCCTAGAATTCATCATTTACACATATTTAACTTAAAAAATCATAGATCGTTGTTACCTACAAGAGATGACACTCTTCAAGTATACACAAATTACTACTAACCATAAAATTAAAGTTAAAAATTCCATCACAGAACCAGTTTAAATCGATAAAAAAAATATATAAAATTTCCGATGGTGAAAAAGGTGCCAAATAGGTTTTTTGTGTTTAAGGTTAGTTCGGTATTTTTTCACTTAGGGGGAAAAAGATGAAAATAGGATGAATGGACAATATTTTCAGAAGAGAATCACTGAAGGAGTTAAATGCTATATCGAAAATTGTGTTCAAAAATAGCTTGGTAAAAGCGCTGACATATTATAAAATATTAAAAGATGATTAATTTCTTTTAAAAAAAAAAAAAAATTTGAGCCATTTTTTTTAAAAAAAGCCGTAAGTATTTTAGTTATTCTAGTTTATAAAACCGAGCGAGTCTGCGGCTCTCACATCTTCATGCACCGACACACATTTGACATGAGTAGCATTGATGTATTCCCCACCATATTTTTTAACAACCCACGCAAAATCTGCAATTATTTTTGTGCGAAACAATTTTAATAAATAGCTGGATGGATAGTTCATAGATATAAACAATGAAAATTCGTGTTAAAATTGTTAAAAATTTTTGCAACATCTCAAGATGAATGACAACTTTAAAGTCTAAGGAATCCGCATAATGCAGTGAGTAACTTTAATGCAATACTATGATCATTATTATTATTATTGTTTTTAGGTATGCGAGATGTGCAACGATAGATCAATAGAGTTGCACTCAATATAACCTGCAAATGTCATAAATTCGTCTAATGAAATTTTAAATACGCAATCTGTCAACTCTTATATTCTTGTTTATATGACAAACATCAGGAACATGGTGCACTGTGCCCATTTTTTCCATAGCATCATCATCATCGAAAAAGGTTACTTTTGTTATTCGGATCGAACTCCAGACGACTGCATACTCAAATCATGTGCTGCCAATAAATAAAAACAAATAAAACAATTCTTACCTTGTTGACAGACCGATTCCACACTATAACGCTGTGTCCAGAGTTAAGGAGATTCTTCACGATGCCTCCGCCCATAATGCCGAGCCCGAGAAATCCGAATTTCATTTGACTCGGCAAAATATTTTTACCCTTTAAAGTTTCAGTTATATTTTCTAAGTCTAGTGCGGCGGTTTCCTGAAGTAATATATTACCGATTAAAATATTGTAATCGTATTGATTGTACGTTGAGTTTATTTTACTCACCGGCTCTAAAATATTTGCTGGACGTTCGAGCAGAGCAGACGACGCCTTCCTGTTGTTAGTGAAGCTGGAGAAGTGGAGTGAAGAATTTTCCAAACCGAGGGCGTTGAGATGAGGATACGAATATTTATGTTCATTTCTGACCTTTTTTCGTGGAATAAAGATTCGCGGAGAAGCCGACGATCTTTTGATAAACTTTTCCTAAGAAAAAAAAATAAAGAAATAATTAAGAGTTAAATAAAATATTAAACGACGATCGTCGAAAATGCAATACAAACCTTTTTCCCTTTTGGTTCTATGCTCTTGCGCGGAGTGTCGCTTTCACTCTCGGCAATTGCTTCTTTTAATTTGTTGAATTCTACATCAGGATCGAGGACTTGCCCATCGATATCGCCAAATTTCTAAAGACAAAAAATAAATATTTGGATAAAATATGTTTATTTAATTTAAATACAGATTAAATTGAAGATATGTTTCAAGAAGAACCAAATAAAATATAATAACACGAACCTCAGGATCGATAATGTAATCTTCTATTTGAGCGATGGCTTCTTTGAATGGTGCTGTTTTACACGACTTGATCAGCTGTTCTTTGAATTCTTGATAAGGCTTGATGTTCGATTCCTCTATCCAAGCACTGAATAATTGTTAAAAAAAATAATTAATATTTCTCTATCGTTGCAGATATCTTTCGACACAAGCTAATTGATGTTAAACACTTGTTATACAAAAGCTGTAGATATGAAATAAATATTGGAGATGAATTATGATAAAACATAACCACGACCAAAATATTGTAAAAGGTGAAGAAAATCGCCGAGAAACAAAATTATGAACAATAAATGAAAAACAAATAAACATTTTATTATTTTAAAAATATTAATTCTAAATAAACTAAATCTATTTAATATATATTAGTTAATAAGAATAAAAGTTTTTAGAATAAGGATTAATTAAAAGCTCTGTATCTATTATTTAACCTTTTCCTCTCTGTGGGCCAGACGTATTGGCCCAAAAGATTTTTTAGCAAACAACTTGAACATAGTTGTTTTTTATTTTATATAAAAAAAAACTTTTTTTAATCGGATATAAGATCAAACCTTACAGATGCTTCTTATTCATTTTCCCAATGAATATCTATTTTAATAAATTTGTAAAAAAATATAAAATACAGTCAGCAATCCTATAACATTTCCTTTAAATTGATGTTTTTCATAAAGTGCTAATATTTTCAAGGTCTAATTACATATTTCGTAAATATATAATACATTGCCAAGCGAAATAAAGGTCAATACTCTTTGAGTTTCAAGGGATTTTGTAGAAAACACCGATAAGGAGGAAACGTTATAGGAGGGCTGACTGTAATAGTGGAATGGTCAAGAAAAAATACTAAAAACAGATTAAATTAATTTATCGAGTATTAAATTAATCCGAGTCTCAAAATTAGTATTAAAATATATAGATAAATGAAAATTACAAAGCTCTTAGTGCGGCATGCTGAATTAAATAAAAATATACAATCGCTATTAATTGATAATAATAAAAAAAATAAAGAACTGTTTCAATATTGTTGTATTTATCATCTATTTTCTTGATCATTCTAAAAAGATTTAATACAATAATTCCCTAAGTGGTCTATATGGACCCCCAGAGATCGATGTCGACTTGCAAGGGGATTAAGTTAAGGAAAAAACATAGGCATCCTTGAGATGTTATAGATCATGATTTGGAACCTATTTAGGTTGGTTTAAGCGCAAACGAAGAATTTGGTGCAGTTTAGAAAGGGTCATCAGAGGGTTTAGAAAGATATACTTGTCGCTCAATCTTACATTAGGGAAATCGCAAAAAAGTTTTGGATAGCTTTTTTATCTTCATACCTCGGAGAAAGGTATTTTAGTGCATTTGCCAATCTTCTTAAAAAAAAAAATGAAATTAGTTGTAAATGAGAGAACGTGGAGATTTGAACAACTGCTATAGCATCAGCTTCATCCCTCTTATTGACAGCATTATTTGTGAATTCATTTTATACAAGAATTTTTTTAGGTTCTGGTTTAAGTTGTTAAATCTTAATCTAAATATTGATTTAATTTTGGGTCTATTCAATAAAGTTATGAATATTTTTATAATCATCCACTCCAAATATTAGCGAGGCAGGGAGGGTCAAAAAAGTTTGGATACCTATTATCTGTTCCCCCTCTTTTCTATATATTATATTGACTGGATTTCCACAAATTCTTTTATAATTATTTTATGGAACCTATCTACCTTTAGTTTTAATCGAGAAAAAAATAAATATCAAAGCACATTCCAATGTGCGAAGGAGAAACATTGAACCACTGAGAGACGAAGCTTGAAGCTTGGATTTTTTTATCTCAGCTTATTAGTAACACATAACAAAACTGACTTAGAAGTCAGATAAAAAACAATGCTGGCAAACGGCATTTACGTCCCAGACTCCTCTTAAGGAAGACTCTAGTGAAGCTATATGCTCGGCTATTACCCGGTAATTACAGTCGAATTATAATTGATGAATTAACCGCTACTGAGCGCAGATAGTACTCTGATGTGTGACCATTCCGAAGAATTCTGAGTGACACTGATTGTAAGTCTACTTCTTTGGCGTATCCGACTTTGGAGACCACCACCAGTGGCAGATTTCCCCTTAGCAGCTATAGCATGCTTTTCATGTGGCTACTCTAACGGTCATATTTTGAACCAAATGCACTGACTGTTACGTAGACCATGATCCATGGATACCTTAAGCAAAAATAAACCAAGGCATTGGGGCCCTCTGAATTTTTCTACAAATAATAAATATTTGTAGCATCGAGATAACTAATATCGATCTGCGAGAAGCTAATAAAAAATAAGTAAGAGAAGAAGCATTGCAAATTGCGTGAAAAAACATGGGGGCCTCAAATTAAATTGCATCTGAGGCCTCTTTAAGTGCTTAATCCGCCACTGGAGACCACTGCTCTAACGAGACAAGAGAGGCGATAAATTGATATCCTAGAGCGGCGAATCCTCAGAAAGTTATTTACAACTGTTGAGAGCAGAGAATGGAATGTCCGTAACAATGAGAAACTGTACAGTAACATATCAGACCGAATCTTCTAGTAACCAGAGAAAAGTAAGACTTCGAGAAGATTGTGCACATTAGATTTAGGATTGATCAGTTATATTAAATAAATATGTAACTCGGGCCAGGGCAAACTATGGTTTGTAGGCTGTGACTTTTGGTTGCCTATCAGCCTATAACAATATTTCTAACATTTTTACTCTTTTCTAACTTTCGGTTCCTCTTTAAATAAAATTAAATGAAACGTAATAGACAAATTTAATTAAAACATTGAAAGATGTGAAACATTTTAATTATTATAAGTTAATAAATAAGTATAATTTTTTTTGAGATCATTTGCCAGCCTTTAGTCTATCTACACTCAAGTTAGTGTCTTTCAAAAAGTCCAAATCAAAGCCAAGGTCCAGAATGGTCTTCCGATTTCTGTCCATACGGTGGTTAACTAACATATATGTGTTGTACTTTTAATAGAGGCTTCCTTCCTAACCTTATTTTGCTAAACAATATATATCAGCTTTATGTACTAATGAGACACATCCCAGCAGCCTGTTTGTAACCCAATTAACCACTCTTTTTAGATGTGGGATGCGATTAGTGTTAGGGTTTTTTTTGGTTGGTAACTAATCACATTCAACAATTACTGACTTTACTATTACAACTTTTAATTGAGAAAAGAGAAACCTCGGTTTACCAGAAGACATTTATAGACTACATTAGTTAAAATATTAAATTTAGTTTTTGAGGGTTACGTTAAATGTTCGGTTATATTTAAAAAAAAATATTCCTTATTTAATAAAATAAATTAGGGGACATAATTTTTACCATAGTAACACGATAATTATTGGATTTTTCTATGATCCTCTGTCAATAACACTTTCATAGATAGGTTCACCATATTGTCCTGTCAATTTCGGCAAGCATATTGACGAAATAAACACATATATAATTTAAAACGCCTTGGGAATTATGTCTAGGAACTGATATATTTTGATGAGATATTGGCCAAGAAAGTGTTAATACTAGGAAATCCAAAAGTTTTTTTAATTTTTTAAAAATATTTATATGAATAAAAATCTACTCACTAATTGTTGGAGCCAAAAAAGAAGATGCACTGAACACTAATGTTTTTCTTCGGCGGCTGTTTCAAATCGTTAGTTGGAAGTGCTACCTGTGAATAAATTAAATTAAAATGAAAAAATAAAAAAACATAAATAACTGAGCAATCGTATTCAAACATACGATGAATAAAAAAATGAATAAAAATAAATAAAAATTTCTGACTCATTTAAAATATTTAAAGATAACATTAAAATGACATATGTCATATTAATGTATATAAATCTCAAAAAAATCAATCTAAACTATAATTTCCTAACTTTATATGTTGTCAACTTTACAAACAGGTGCATTTTATTAAATAAAACTTTTAGTATAAAAACTAATTTAATAATTAAAAAATCATGATAACATTAAAATCACAACAAAAATAATATTGAAGTTATTCATTAAATAAATATAATTTTTGTTGTGATTTTAATGTTATCATTTATATTGTATAGTTTAATGTTATATTTATAAATAAAACAGGAAGTATATTTTATTGTGTACTTTAAATTATATTATATATAATTAGAAAAACATATATTAAGATAAAACTTGTTTTTCTAGTCAGAAATTTAAATTTGACAACATTAAACTGCTAGTATTGCGAGGTTATGTAGGAGCCGGCAGGAAGCAGGGGAAGCGGGGGCAACTTTCCCGCGCTTCTGGTCCGGGTGCCGCCCCGCCACCCCGTCCTCCGCTACACGCCCACGGCATACTTACTCGGCCGGGCCACGGGCTGAACCCCTTCATCTTGGCCCTGCAATTTGAAATATGTGTATAAAAAAAATGCAAAACAAAATATAGAATTGAAAAATAAACACAATGTTCACTAAGATGGAGCACTAGTTACCATACGAGATCACCAGTCTTGTAGGCAGACATGACGCCGGTGCAACGGCCACTCGACACTGAGCGTCCGCGGTCGCCGCGCTTCTAATTCCCCCTCCACACGCTTTTAGCCTTAAAATGATAACAACCGACCATAGCTACAATAACTCTTTCATTCGCATTGCTGGGTTAGATTGCGTTATTTCAAATATTAACCATGCCCCTAAAATTATTCTGAAACAATCAAAATTTCGAACAATCTTTCACAAACATTATAATGAGACTATATACATTTCTCATCGTATAAATAATATCATTTTTTATATATAATTTTGAATTCCTGTCAGAAATTGTATTACAACTTTACGCTTAATAATATTATTATGTTAATCATACGTATTTTAATGTGTGTGTCACCCAATTAAATCTTATAAATGTGTGTGTGCGTTTTAATCTTTGAAATATAAATTATTTAATATTTAAAATTCTAAATATATCTTAATTGAATGTTTTTAATATATTACAGGGGTAAACGATGAATAAACACATTACATTTTATATTAAAAAGAGTAATAAGTTATGGCCAGCTTTATATTTGCTTAAGCCATAATTTATAAAATACATTAAACAGCTGATTTAATGTCAAGTTCCCAGAGCTGTCAGTGTAATTTTTAACAGCATTTAGAATAGTAAAATAACAATCTACATCAAATCATCAGTTATAATAATGAATAACTTTTATACAACAATGGATATTTTTCATGTGTAATAATTTTATTCAACAATTGCACGAATTACAACGCTTTAAAAAAATAACAATGTTTGTACACAATCAATAAATATTTTAACATATTCTTCTTTAAAATACATCTCTTATTAATGTATATAGATTAATTGCTGTCTTAATTAATAATACTTGTATATTATAAGTGATTTTTCCAGTCTCGCATGGATTATATGTCATTTTCTTGCAATCCACATGGGTTTATACGATTTAGGTGCCAATGTTATGCCATTATTCGGTTGAAGCGATGGTTCTCTGCAATCTAGCGGATTTTTTACCACTTGAAAATTTTGTAGTAAGTATACGCTGAAGAGAAATATATTTGCTTTAGCCAGATTTTCTCCGATACATTTTCGACGTCCTGTATTTTAAATTTAAACTTGTGAGTTGCTATTTTATTATGCTGATTTCATTTAAAGGTTTACCGTAACCAAATGCTCCTAACCAGTCGTCTTGTATTAATTTTCCTTTCTTGTCAAAAAATCTCTCAGGACGGAAAACATGCGGATCACCCCAGTGTTTATCCATATGCATGTTACGTAAAAGTAAAAGTACAGTAACATCCTATAAAAAAAATCAATATATTCACACAACGATAAATCATCCGTGTATTTTATTATTATACTTTGGGTATAAAGTAACCAGCTAAATTTGTATCGGAACAAACTCTATGTGGCACTCCCACATTTGCGACGCTGGCTATTCTGTGTACTTCAAGCATTACAGCTGACATATAAGGCATTCTGCAATAATAATTATTAATGTATTATGTTTTATATAAAAAATATTTCACTGTAATGTAGGAATATTATAATATAACCTCATGCGATCTTGAAGTTGTGGATTTCTATTCATTCCGATAACTGTATCTATCTCTTCGTGTATTTTCTTTTGAACATCCTGATATGTTATCATATACAACATGAAAAAACCGATTGTGTTGCCTGTCGTATCAGACCCTGCTTGTAGAAAATCCATACAAAGTACCCGCAATTGGTTTTCTGTGTATGATTTCAATCATATATAAAGTATATTTCATACGTTTCATTATAAAACTATTCAAAATACCTGTAAAACTTGTATTTTCATTTTCACTCTCTTCTATTTGGTGTAAGAACGCATCTATTAAATCTCTATCTATTCCTGGCTGAATCGTACTTTTGTGTTCCTCTATTGTCTCCTTGTAAATTTAAATAATGAGTTTAACGCACAATGCATATAAATCATAACTATTAATAATCAAATATCTTACATTCAAAAATGTCTGTGTAGTGCGATGATTTTCTGCAATCGCTGAATAGCCAGTTGCGTGTGGTGCTATGTGTCTGAGAAAGGGTAATTGTTGCAAAATTCCTCCTGACGAGTCTAATAATCGAAAACTTGTATGTATGGCATTACAAACTCTAATCAATCTCTCATCATTCCAATCATATCTATAAATTATAAATGTTTATTAATTCAAGGTTATTGATTGTATAATAATGCGACTATTACCTTTTACCCGCTATCAATGTCCATATTATATTTAAAACTGGTACAATGAATATTTTTGCTATATCGATAGGTTGATCAGCATTACTTTTTATATAATTAACCAGCACCATAGCCTCTTCTTCTATTAATAATTCCATTGTCCTACTTCCGTAGCCCAGTTTTTTTAAATGCTGTATAGAAAACTTACGGTGTTCAGCCCAAATTGGGCCATCGATGAAAACTACACCTATTTATTATGAAGGAATAATTTAACGTTAGTATGAATATATAATTGCATTTATTATTGAATATATTATTACCTAGTCGTTTACCCTGGGCTCTCATTCTCCAATAAAATCCATCTGGTCTACCTTCAAATTCCTCGCGTGCAGAGACTTCTTTTATTAAATTGTGTCCCGATACAAGTATTACTTTGTGCTTACCGAGCTTAAGGCCCACAATGGGGCCGTAAATATTAACCAAATTGTCCCACACCATATATTGATATCCAGTTTCGGATAATTTTTTTCTCACCAGCGGAATATTGCCGACAATCGGCCACCATTTTGGACCTGAAATTCACGTAATAATATTTATATACATAATATTGAATGTATGTGCCCAAATATATATAAATCGTTGCTACTACAATCGTACATAGCTAGAATGACGAGAAGAAAATGTAAAAATCTGTATAGCGATGAAAAAATGATTATCACTTCACCTGGAGGAAAATTTATCGGCTTTCTACACTCGCGTAATGTCCACCAGGTGAAAATTATAACAAATAATGCAATCACTATCATATTAAGTGTACTCTACAAACTGAGATTTACAACTAAGTATATATTTATAAATAACCACTATATATACCAATTACATTGAACGGTAACTGAAGATATACGAGATACATAAATGAATATTAATTTTATTTGTGAAATTTATGTTTTGTATGCCGTTCATTTTACAGGATAACAATTGAAGTTACATCCAGTGATTGGGTAAAATTTGACTATGCCTTTTTTTCTCTCAGTTCAAATGTTAAAAGTCAACTATTAAAAAAACATACACAAAAGTAAATTTATTATAATGGATACTATGTATTATTCATCGTGACTTTGAAATGAAATATATTTATATTTCAAGTAGAAGATAATCAGATTGTTTGCTGTCGCATACAATTTTGTCATCAAAATATATTATATTACTAAAATGAAAAATGATGCATGGACATTCATATATTTTAAATAAACACGAATATAAACATAAAAGTTATTTTATTTATATGCCTAGAAAGCATTTCAATATAGTTTAATATTAAGCATGTAATAGCAGTATTCTATAATTTAAAAAATAATAAAAACATAGTTTATTTAAATCTTCAAGTGATTATTCCCTACGATCTCATAAAATATTTTATTTCCTTTTTTTGTTAAAATAAATGTTTATTAAAATACTAAATCCTCACAAAGCATATATTAAAATGCTATCTATATTATGTATTTATAATAAATTGATGTTTTTTCATAAAACATTTTGGTTACAACTATTTTTTATCTGGCAACACTGGTTGCGCTGTCAATGTTCTGTCAGTTGTCGGCGCGCGATTGCATTGATTCGCATTTAAAATGGTGTACATGCACTTTCCGTTGGCCCTTACGGACGAAGAGACGATGCTTCAAGCAAAATATCAAAAGCTAAAGAAAAAAAAGAAAGCCGTTGTGGCGCTGAAGGCCCCCAAGGCGGAGATAGAGAAGACAGCATTGCCGCGCGGCGGGGCGCAGGCTCAGGCGCGTGATGCTCGTGAGCATGCGCGTAAGCTATTGAAGTCTGGTGCCATTCGCGCTATAGCCACACCACCTGCCAAGCACCACCAGCTCTCTTTCAAGCGGCCCCGAGCAGGTAATGCCTTAATCCCGCTT
This sequence comes from Philopotamus ludificatus, assembly GCA_022495035.1. NCBI lineage: Eukaryota > Metazoa > Arthropoda > Insecta > Trichoptera > Philopotamidae > Philopotamus > Philopotamus ludificatus. Next base: position 106,633 of record JAGXCT010036274.1, read on the forward strand.
ATACTATATATATGCTATATTACTACTAATAATTCACTCACTACTTTGATAATTCAGGTCGAGAAAGAAAACTTAGCGGCCCTGGATCGTTGGACAAGGGAGTAGCTTCATATCAACCATTCAGTGCCGTTCAAGATCCACCACCTGATAAATCGCCTCCGCGTATTAATAGCTTATACGATTCTTTTGTAGTTGCCCGAGACAAGTAAAATATATCTATTTATAAATTGTATTCATTTAATCGAATAATTTATTAATCTGAATTATTTATTTTTAGAGAAGAGCGTGTTGAATTGCAAAAACCAAAAAATACGGGAAATACAATATTTGTGATGGGACATAAGATATCAGAAGAATATTTAAGAAAACATATGGGAGTTAATGGAACTATTGTTAATATTTCTATGGAAGTTGAGAAGCATAGGTAATTTTCTCTAAATATACTCTAAAATAATTAAATTTGTTAGATTGTATAAGTGCATTTGTATTTTTTAGGGGTTTCGTTACATACGATCGACCTGAAGCAGCACAACGAGCAATAAGTGAAATGAATGGTGTGAAAGTTGGCGGAATACAACTTGACGTACATACTTTTCATTTTATTTTTATCCCTGCTTAATTTAGGGACTGAAATATCTGATATATTCGTTTAAATAAGAAGCTATATATATATTTAAATGTTATTTAGGTATCAATGGCACGTCGTCAACCTCAATTAGATCGCATCAACGAAGGATCTTCATCGTCTGCTTGGAGCACTCTAGCGACATCCCATTCTCAGAAAGGACCCCATAAAGATGGCCGCACGATGGTTTCATATGAAGATTTATTTTCTGGTTGAAAATATATATTTTTTATCGTGTGGTGTAAAATATTTTCAAAAGAATCGCATGTAATTTTAAATGATCTATGTGAGAGTACTTAGCAGATGTATAACTTTTACCAAAATGATCAAAGTGCATTTGTTTTGCAATCTAACACATTTTAAAGAATATGTGTGACGAGTATTTATCTTGTAGTTTTACCTTTAAGTTTATATAAAAATACAAATTGATTAGATTATATTTATTTTATGTATATTTTGAATATATATGTATTCAATGTTTAATTTTAACTGGAGGAAAATGTTAATCATAAACTTAGATATACTGATAATAATTTAGACGCCTCTATTTTTTATTAAGTTAGTAAAATTTTTATACTTAAATCTAAGCAAATAAAATAAAGTTTCAAAACTGATTTACGGTTTGTATGTGCTTTCTTATATTTTTCCTAACATATATATAATATTTTTTAAAGACATTAATTTTTGTATTTAAACTTTAAAAAGGTAATAGTATCTTGACCTCCATATGATCGCAAAAAGAAGCTGGCTTAGTGCAAAAACTAAAACTAAGAAAAATGGCAAAGTACGATTACATCAGTTAATAGAAGGACAAGGATAAACAGCCAAGAAATTTATATTTATTTATTTGACTGCGAGGGTGGATGGCATAACAATAAATCTAAAGCACCATTCACCGATACAAAGATTCTAAAGATGCAAGGAGAATAAGTCTCTCACACTAATATTTCCCCCAGTGTCAAACCACAACACTGGTTAATTTTAATATTATTTTAATATTTGTCTCTCTTCATAATTGGCTTATGATCAAATTATTCTAGAACATGGCTTAAAAATAACGTGGATAGAGGAGAATTTTTTGATTCTTCATCTTAGAAATTCGATACGTTAGATAAAAATATAGATGAGACAAAATGGGGCAAAAATTTAGATGAGTTAAAATAAAAAGGGCCTTTAAAATATCAGTTGCGCCAGGCCTCGCATTTTCTCTCTAAGACCCTGCGTATCTGTATTTGGTTTTCTCAGATATCACCCCAATAGCATTCATCTGCAATTTAACTAATCTGATCTACGTCACAATAATTGCCAAAATGTTCTTTTAACCCTTTAATAATGTATGGATTTTTACCCTACGCCACCATTATATATTCATAGATAAATTCGTAGTAGCGTTTCCGTGCCTGCACGGCGTGGCGCTGGTGGTTAGAGCGATTTCTCGTGCCTGCACGGCGTGGCGTCCAAGCGGTTAAAGTAGACTTGAGTTTATAAACATTCGATTCCCTATTTAAATATTTTACAATTGGTTTGATTTAAGACAATCAATGTTGATAATATTAATACAATAACAGTTCAATGTTTATTTGCTCGAAGCTCAGAGGTACATTTAACAAATTATTTGTTAGAAATTAAGGCCAAATTCGATGTACATACATATTTTATTTTGTGTATGGCAACATTGAGCATTCGGTGAGTGTCTCGACACTTGTCAACAATTATTAAGAATTTTATTGACATTCAATATCATATACGATGGTGAATGTAATGAAAGGTGTTTTAGTTGAATGGTAAATAATAATAAAAATAGTTTTGGTTAGGGATCTCGCCAACGGATGGTAAAAAAAGTCTTAACCTGCCAATTCACAAATGTTACGCTCGTTATTTATTTACTCAATGATATTTTCGTAGAATAGCTCATCTTTGATTGCGAAACACTTGGTTAAAAACATTTTGAAGGGAGAGAATAGATGATAAGTGCATGGTGCTAGGTACTACGGGTTCAAATATGATCTAAAATTTAAAATATTTCACAAGAAAATGAATGGAGAAACGGGCTTATAATAAAATATCACAGTTTATATAGCATAATTTTATTGAAAAACATTTGTTAAGTGGCCGAATAATGGTACAGTCAAACCTGTTTTTGTGTGGAGAACTGCATAAAACAAAATCTTCCAAAACAGGGGGGTGTTTGAAATACATTTAAAATTTATTTTTATTATGCGGTGAATTTGGGGTCAGAAAATTGCACAAAAAACAGGTTCGACAGTATTTAATTACAATATTTTCATATAACCACATAGTCCAGATCATCGGGTATAGAAAACTGTTCCTTCAATACATTTTCTTCCATTGTTGTATTGGCTTTGGTCCAAGCTTTCACTAAATTAATATTTTCCGTCCATCTGTTAACGGCTTCTCCTAATTTCTGAAATAGTAATCATATATTTAAAAATCATTCATCGATAATAATTATGCTGTGTCTATCTATAGTTATTTACAGCATTATTCTCTCGTAGCGTGTTCAAATACTCTACTGTGATATAAAAATGACGTTGATGTTCAGCTCTTGCTTTATTCCTTTCATATTGTAGTTTAGTTAATTGTTGCAATGCTTTGTTATATTCGGTTTGATTATTATCTGGTATCTATAAAAAAATATAAAAAACTTATTTATTCTTATGCCCTTATTTTATTTTGATCTATTTTAAATTACTTTTTCATCTTCGAGTCTTTCTTTCAATAATGTCAATTTAGTTTTAGTATTTTTAAGATCAGTTACTATTGAATTTAATCTGGCTTTCTTATCACTTTTAATTTTACTAAAAATAATATACATTTATATATCGTTATTTCGATTACATATATAAAATTCATTTATATATTAAAATTAACCTTGGAAATGACCAAAAATATACACATGTTCCTATTTTATCTGTATTCACTAGATTATCATCGACTAAGCCTTGTAATACTTCTTTAACTGCTTGAGATACGATTCCCTTTTCTCTCGGCGCAATTTTTTCTAGCTCCTTCACACATAAATATATATAAAACGATTTAATATATCAATCATTAACACCTAATTTGGATTTTGTACTAAACCTTTAATTGAAAAAAATCTTTTTTCTCATAAAACAATTCTAATAGACGACTCCTCTTCTCATCTGCACTCACTCCTTTTCTCTTGGACATTATTATGTGATTATATCTATGAGAATAAAAACATATATGAAATTATGTTGAAATATTCTTTCAGTGATCAAGCGATGAAACAATTTCTTCTACATTTAGATGAGACTTTAGCATTCGGAAAAAAATTCATCATACAAGAACTGGACGAAACTCATGTGTTCATCTCGGCCGATTTAGTTGAAACATTACAGGCGAGAGTGGACGATTTAATGGATCAAATAAGTTTTCCGGTTCACGACAAGGGATTGTAAATTATTAATTTAAACTTATGTATGTATTTTGTAAAATTGATATTAATAAATATAATGTAATTGCTAAATATTCATCGTATACTTTTATTTATAAAATCTACGTCAAAATAATTGTTTGTCATAACTACCTGTCTGTATATACCTGTCCGTAAACTTGCAAAATTGCTTAGGATCGATCAACAATTGATATATTTTGAATTCTTTGGTTAATGAATCTTTGGAATTAATTTTTATTACTCGCTGTTGGTTGAATGCCTAAAATAAAACAAAAATGAATGATAGATATAAAAAATGATTTGTAAGTTATCCGGTGTTTCTTAATCATCGAGATAGTTTTATAGAAAAAGAAAACAAATATACGCAACATTTATAAAAATTATGACAGATTTTCGTAACAATAAGATAAATCATTTTATAAACCAATTCGCCACATATAAACCGTGTTACGATAAATGCAATAATCTATTACCAATTAGTCGGGTTTATACGGGGTTTATGTTGCAAATCTGGATTGATTGTAGTCAGGTTCGTGTACGACGCATTAGAATATACACAATCAGACCGCCGGCGGCAAATTCAGTATTGCCATAATAAAATAATATTTTTATCATGATAAATTCAGTGTGGCCATTAAGTAATAATATTTTTATCACTAAAATATAATTGTTTCGTTTGTGTCGGAATTCAATATGATAATAAAGCTTTTCATGTAATTCAATTTATAAATGTCACAAAATTTGATGTATTACAACATTTAACCGCCTATAAATTTATTTAATATTTTTCATTACATTATGGGAAAAAATGTTATATAATAGTAAAACCCCAAATTATCGTATTCACAAATAAAAACAATGTTAAGTAATCCTGCATTAACCGTTTCTCAATATATTATCCGATCCACGACTGCGGATCAAAATCAACCGCGTCGTCCGAAGAGGATTTATTTATAATGAAAAATAAACCCCAAGCATTTTCCAAGCCTTTTTTTAAGAAAATGAATTATTCTAAGAATAAAAATAATTATTCATGATATGCTTCAAAATTTGATCGATATTTTGGATTCTTCTACTAATTAATATAACGGGAAAATAACAAGCGCACTCGGCGATATCCCGCCGCAGACTGAAAACACGCGGAACGTGCCACTAGTATATATATGTTTTACTCGCACTTGGCACACATCGACCGGGATGCGAGCGAGAAAAAACATCGCGCACGTAGCTAAACAAGCGAATATTGTTGTTTTTATTTTTTTTCGCACTTGCGAACAATAAAAGATGAATATTTATTATTTAGACTTTTTTAGATAAATACAAAAATGATCGATCGTGACATGTCGGATTTATATTAAAAGAGTAATTTGAGAAAAATCAAAAACTTGGGGCTTCAAAATACCTCATCGGCACGGCTAGATTATCTGAAAATTACATGTTCTCCCAATTTGTCTCTCAACAATCGTTATGAAACTCGGCAAATTTTTACCTGGAAGGAATGTGACGGAAATTTCTACATGTATGTACATTTTCGTAATCTAATATAAATAGAATTTGTAAAGTGCAAAAAAATGCAGTAAAACGATAAATACATGATTATTTGACAACGTTATAGACCCAAATTATAAAAAAAATAACGATATGAATGCGAGTATGTATATGTCAGAGTTTGTATTTATTTTCAGTATGTGACGCTCAATTATATATTTTTTATTCTGGCAACACCATTATCTGAACTGAACTGTCGTTGGGCCCGCGCGTGTTCAGCTTGGCGCCAGTCTAGTTATTTTTATTTATAGTACGGTTACTGATTTATTTCGCTGTTTCTTCTATTAAATTTAATATTATGTGCTCAGATAATTGTGATAATTGAGTTAGCTTTATACGTTTATTAGAAAAATGAATGAATTCGTTGATTTGTGTCAATGTTTTGATTAAATAACCAAACATTATTTTTTAAATATTATATATCATCATTGTAGTGATGGTATTGTGATGGTATATTAATATAAATCTAAATTACTATATGATTCATGCCGAAAACTGATTATAGAGTGTAAATACCGCTTTAGAAATGTTATTAGATAGTTCATAATTGATACATGCTGATGTTAAATCTCATCTAACATTTTGATACATTCATTATATAAAATTGAATCAAAACAAATCTTAATGGATAAATATGATTTTTTTTATTTTTTAGACATGTCTAAAACGGATCCAAATAGTAGTAAAATAATCGGTGAGTGAAATTCATTTCAAGTCATTCGATGTGCCGTCATATTATTGATCATGGCTAATTTAAAAACTAATAACTTATTGTTAATTCAAATCGGTGTTCTATATTATTAATTCAATTCATTTTAGGTGGGGGAGTCACCAAAAAAAAGAAAAAATCAAAAGCGATCGATGAAGTTCACACTATGAGTGATTCAGAAAACTCAGAACATAGTACAGAGGCCAAAGGTAATTGAATGTTAACTTTAGATAATATTTTTCATATTTATTCATTATTATAACGGAATTTAATTATAGAAAGCATCATCTGGCCGAAAGATGTCCTGATCGATCTCTTAAATCGGATTTCTGGGACAATTCCATCACAGGATAGATTGTCGTACAAGACCAGACTTAACAAGCTTCCTTGGTCTGAGGTTAAAATAATATATTTTTACATAGTTTTTAATGTATATATATTTTATTTATTATTTGAATTAATTTGAAGGTATCATTTGACGGACACACGGAATCGGAATGCCAGGAGGCGTTTTTTAGTATTTATAAATATATCCGTAAATATCGCGTACTCAACGAAATAATTGAAGATATGAGAAAATGGTTAACGGGTAATGTAGAGGTATGTGCATATTATATATTTATATCACTATAAATTATTTTTTTACATATTCCGTTTTTCTTCTATAGAGAAGTGGTTTTGGTACGGGCAAACCAAAAAGACCACTTAATGCATTCCTATTATTTATGAAGGATAATACCGCATTGCGTAAGAAATATTCATATCTATCTCTCGTGAGTTGAATATATGAAGTATATTTTGTTAATTAATAATATAACGAGTGTATTAATATCTGTAATATTATTTTTCAGGGCCAATTTACAAAAGTACTAAATAACATGTATAAAGAATTATCTGAAGATGAGAGACAAAAATATATAGATTTAGCACATATGAGATTTGAAGATTATGAAAGAGAAAAAAAGATGTATTTGTACGTTAAAATTTTTTACATTGTGTTCAGATTTTTATATTTTACCGTTAAAATATTTACATTGTGTTCAGATTTTTATATTTTACCGTTAAAATATTTACATTATTATTTAATAGATTAAAAAATCCGTCGGACACGTCTCTAAAACTTAAAAAGGCTACTCGTGACAAGACAGCATTCGGCGAGTTTTTGGAACAACATTTAGATGAATCACCGAACCACGATTTGACTGATGATGCATTGGTTAAATTCAGTAATCATTGGAAAGATCTCACCGAAGATGATCGGCTGACATGGTTTAAAATAGCCACCACTAAAAACCAAGAATTAAAAGTAAATAAATAAACAACTCATTATGTGTCTATCTTATTAAAATGCGTATTAAAAATTTTGCATTATTTAAGGATCGTATTAAATTAGCTAGAGATGAAAAAACTAAGAATAATCCCACCAAAAAAGTAAACGCTAAAAAATTGCCTAAGGTAGTTTCTAGGTAAAATATCAATCATATATTTTAGATATATTTAATTGTATTATTCGGTTTTATTATTGATATAATAAAATTACAATGATTTTTATAATTCTTAGACCTGATGTTAGTGCAATTAAAAATGAAGCACAAACCGAAGATGCAGTAATTGAAAATGACGAAGAATTAAGGTAAATAATATTCAAACAAATTCAAAAATATATACAAACAAATTTAAAAAAATATTTTTATATAACTGAAATAGTTTTAGTGCTGCTGTCGAAGATGAATCGAAAAATAACAAAAAGAAACAAAAAAAAAGGAAATCTGAGCCCGAACAAGAGGATATAAAACAAGATAATTTTGAGTAAAAGAACTATTTTAAATTAAATTAATGCTATAAAAAAATTAACGAATGATTAATGTGAGAACGGTATTGTATATTTAATAGATTCATTGGTATAATAAATTTTCAGGCATGAAGTACAAGAAGTTAATACGAATATCAAGAAGAAAAAGAAAAACGTACCAGCGGAAGTACCAGCGGAAAAAGTACCAACGGAAGTATTAAAGTAAATGAACAAATACACTTTGCAATTATTGTTTTTAATTAATTAAGAAAATATTACAATAATGTCATGTATTTTTTTAGAGTTGAAGAGGAAAACGGTAAAAAAAATAAAAAAAATAAAAATAAAACTCCTACTCAAGATGAAGTGGATAATTCAAGGCAAGTAATATATCGATTGTATATGATATATTTTATCAAATACAATCTAATAATCCGTTTTTAAATCTACAGTCCTTTTGTTGAGGTTGAATCTCCCAAGAAAAAGAAGAAAAAAAAGAAATCCCATAATGACGACAATGAAATAGAGGATTTTAAAAAAAGGTAGATTTATTAGACATATATATAAATTCTGTCAAACCTCCTATGGCGCTCCCTGCTATAGTGTCGCTTTATTCTAGAACGCAGCTTTCTACAATATGCTAAATTCGTAATGTAATACATTGCTTTGGACATTCTTGTATCTGCCCTGGTCACGTGGTCGTAGCATTAACGCGAATGAGTGTTGTTGTTTAGCTAAGTAATGTATGTAAAGAGAAAAACTCCTTATTACCTTATACAAAAGGTCACTTTTCGTTTGCTGAGTAAAGCTCTGTTTAGGGCAGACCTGTATATGCCCCACTGGTCTATATTTTCGAACTCTAGTGCAACCATGTTTCACACACTTTGGGGACAAGAGTTCAAATAAATAAATATTAATAAAAATAATTTAAGGTTGACTGTATCTTAATATTATCTGTGTTAAATGCATTTGCCCTGATTCATGAGTTTTTTTTTACCTCAGTGCCAGCGTGGATGAAGAAAATCATAAAATCAAGAAGAAGAAAAAGAAAAATAGTATAAACGAAGATATTGAAGTCCAGAATTCAAGGTATAATCTTAATATATGCTTTTTTAAATGGTTTTTATTTAATTCAAATGTAAATTTATCATTTCCATTTATACATCTCCAACTTTGAAGTTCTATACGGTCGTCATACGAGTTCTCTGCTTCTAATAATAATGTGATATAACAATTATCCTAACCTCTATAATATAGACTGTACGATATTTATAATGTATCTATAAAAATATCATTTAGTTTCAGAACGGAAGAAGAAGCTCCAAAGATTAAGAAGAAGAAGAAGAAAGACAAAGATGCCGACATTGATGAGAGTAAATTAGAATTAGAAAGCCCTGGGTAAACAATAATACGTATAAATAACTTAAGTATGAATTTATTTTAATTTTAATCTGCATAATTTAATGTTATTTCAGAAAAAGTAAGAAAAAGAAGAAGAAACATTCTCAGGATTGAGTTTCAATGTATATTGTTTAAAAGAATTATGTAATTCTATTCGGTTATAAACGTTATGATTGTTTTAAAGCTCATATTATTTGTCAGCTCTTGTTCTAAGTCTCATATTATTTTGTCATATCGTTATTATTTTGCTGAGCATAGTAATTAATTTGTTGATATTGAATTTTATTTATCATGCCTTTTAATATTTTTAGATCAATACTGAAAATTGATTTTCATTACAAATATATTTTTATATTAAACTATCTGACTAATAAACACAGTACAAATAAATAATATAAATATATAAATCACTACAACATTATGACAAAATAAGTTTATATTTTTTCTAAGAATTTTTATGTCCTTCAATATTTTTGTACTATGTAATATTATTATTATTTTTTTTTATATATGTTGATAAAACTGTTAATAATTTTTGATAACTTTAATTCTGTATGTATATATTTATTACTAACTATCAGAGTTATATTTGTAATTTTTTTCTCGGGATTTTGTTACCAAAAATTGTTATTTTTCGTATATTTCAAATAAAACTCTATTTTCGCACACTATATTATCTGCGGCTAATTGTCTACCTTTAATTTGAATCGTAATATATTTTATACATCGACGGATCGATCTTTTCGAGCGATATATATTGCGCTGAAATGCTGAGCTCAATGAAATACCCAATAATTAAATTTTAGTACATTAAATAAATAAAAAATATTTTTATATGCCTTTATAATAAATATGTGTGTGAAATTGAGGAATGTTTAGATGACAATTTGATTAAAAGATATAAAAAATTATCATTATTAACAGTTACTTACTTTTGTCAAATGATATTTTTAAAATGTGATTATGTATATTTTAAATCTTCTGACAAAATATTAATTTTATTCATTGGTTTAATTAAAGAGTGCCTTTTTTTCTTCTTCAAAGTAAGATTTTTATTTATACGCTGTGTTGAATAAAACAAGTTTTTTTTCTTCAAATAATATGTTTTATTATTTTAAATTGAGCATCTTTTAACCATTCAACAGCTATGGTCATCCCGGTGTGACAACTGTCAATTCACCGCACACGCTAGTGACACGTGCTAGAAGTTATTTGGATAGGTATGTGTTTCTAGAGGGTAAAATGTTAAGCAAAGCAAAGTCTCAATCCTCGGGAATATATCCTTTATTTAAAATTAGCTTGTAACGTCTTCATTATCATCATCATCATAGGTGCAACAGCCCTATTGTAGCGCTCTGGCCATCACCCTTCTCTATTTTATCCAGTCTGCCGATACGGTAATTTTCAGTGTCCCTCTGTACACAGTCCAATCACATCAGCCTTGGTCTTCTTTTTCTTCGGGGACAGGAAGGCTTGTTAACCATAAACCTTTTCGGCGACTGACTGTCCGGCATACTTGACATGTGACCGGCCCACCGGAGTCTAGCCACTTGCAGACGACAGTTGCATCAAGTTGCAGGAAGACGTATTGAATGGGTTATTCGAGAAAATAGACCAAATAGACCCCATCGGGACGGCTAGGTTAATAAACGCTAAGTAGACGAGTGGTCTGCTACGGTATCGAATATAATAGGCCACCTGCAAGGGATTATGCCATTTGCGACTTAATGCTAATAGGCCGCAATTAACAATATTACACGCAGCTGCAGAATAGTAAATTTAAATTGGATTTTTTTATCAAAATGTTAGAAAAACTGACTACCTTTTCTAATATGTTCCCATGAAACGGTTGGTCAGAGAGGGGAGCCGTCCTGGATATAAATAGGGCGCCCCGAATCTCAAACGTTACAATCCGGGTTTACCTCTGAAACCCCAGTGCACACCGATCGAGCTGATTACGCTCGTCGGGAAGAAACACCTCTCTCCGATGCCTCAGAGCGCTGACTTCGATCACGCCACGGCCGCAATTCGCAGAAACTCGAGTTAGTGCTGCAGTTTTGCGCAACGTCCATACGTCGTTGAAGCCGTGACCTTCACCGTAAGCAGACAAAACATCGGACATCAGTGGGCCTTGCTGCCATAGAAATCTTCGTAACAAACCGACTAGGGGAGTCGGTAAAATAGAAGCAGATCACCGTTGCTACTTCGACGCATTGAAGCCGACGCGATCACTATTATCTGCAATTGTCATTCTCCCTTTGTGTCTGTAATTTTGTGTCATCAAAAATAAATCAATGGAGTCAGATATCTCTATACCTCGAAACTAAAACACCCACAGAGTAAAGAAATTATAATATAATATAATTATATAAAGAAATGTTAGGTTTCTTTCTCTACACTTTTTTTGCCTTCGAAGATGCCTACCAAAGTCTTTTGTGACAACAGTCTTCAGAGTGGAGGGTTAAAATATTTTAATGGAAAAATGTTTGATTAATATAATCAAAAGAACCTAACCCCAAATTTTATATGGTTGCCTAGTCTTATATAGAGGGGGGTTTCTAGAGCATTTACCGGTTGAGGTTGGATTGACGGCGAAGAATTGTGCTGTGACGCTCGCACCTCCAACTTTCTGCGTAGCAGACATCTCCGGCAATAACAGCATTAAGCAAGTCCGGTGCCTAGAGTATCTGCAGTAAAAATTCCTCCAATAATCCATTATTTTAATATCTAATTAGTTTTTGGCTATTCGATTTCGAGTCAACTAAATCAATTTCAAAAACTAGGTTCAGTGTGCAATGGCAAAGAGGACACTCGTGTGGAAAAACAATCCAGAGACAAGATCTAAACCTTTGGTTGTATAAGAATAATGGGACGAACTCATACAGCATTTAATAAATAAAGATGACAAAATCATTTTAAAAACACTCTATTGATAAATTAGATTTGAAACTTGTCTTAAATATAATTTTTGATCTATGGCTGCGACCTGACCCTTATTGATGAGCCTAGTTAACCTGGAGGATAACAATAACAATCCTGACCTCAAGGTTGAGTTTGGACGCGTCGCTGCTGGTTCTTGGGAAGTGGATAGAAGGAGCGCAGTACTGGCAGAGATAGCGTAGTGTATTCCAGGTGGCAAAAACCCGTTTCAAGTTAGAAGGCCATTTAAATAATAAAATTTATATAATATTTAATGAGTTAATCGATACTTTCCCTCTTATTCCTTCTTTCTAGGGGACCCCTCTCTGAGGAGGTCTTTCTCATGATGAAAGGATTGATATTGCGCGACAGGGCTAATAATTACGTGCGACCGGCTACTTGAGACTCGTTTTGAGCAGATGTGCATATGCACGCCTGTGTATATCTATATAGGTGTGTGTGTGTGGTCGCTCGCTACTTTGCTACTTGTCACTCGTGACTCGTTATAAGCAGATAACGCCTTAGAGAAGAGAACAAACGAATACCGAGACAAACCCCCTCCTACTTGCCTGGACGCAATCGAGAGGGTAAAATCAATACCAACATAATTCAGAATGCGTCAATGCTGGCAGTAGCCAGAGAAGCTCTTTGCAAAAACCGCATACCAGGCGGCTTTCGGGTCCCTGCGGTATGGACACGATAGGGAAGCCCTCAAGTCACGTGTGAGACTCAGGTTCCTTTGGCCTCAACTACCATGCGAGAGTTTGGTAAGGTCCATGCCCTCAGCGAGTGAGAGCCTTGTGACAGGAAAATGATGAAATGATGAGTTAATATTATTTATGTAAACGTCCCGGAAGTGAGTTAATTTTTGGGCTATTTAAAAAAAATGTTTTTCAAGCTATGTTGTGTGTTTTTCATAAATTAAACAATAACAATGGTTCTCAACATTTTATTTTATTAAAAAAAACTTGAAAATTTCAATTGTGTAATTATATTCTATCGAAAATCACTAAATTTAGGTCTTTCCGTGTATAATAGTAAAAAAATATATTAATATACCATTTGAGGGATTTTCAGGAGCAGTCAGTTATCAACCGTGCCCGTATTCACGTTATAATCTAATACGGTCAACATCACCATCTTCCCATTTTCGTTCTACTATCCGACGACAATTGCCCTCATGTTGAGGTGCCTCTTCAGAGTCCAAATCTTTTTCATTTTCGCTAAAAATATTCTTCTTCGGCTAGTTTATGCGACATTTTGATGGTTTTAATTTTTTTTAAATTATAAAAAAGTTACAAGGTACAATAGCTTCACGATAATAAAATAAAATTGCGATCCGAATTTGAATCTATCTATAGATATTCTATCTGGGACATTATAGTGTTGGCGTACACGTACGTTCATACTCATCAAGGGGTTAAATCACAATATAAATATTGTGAACACAATTTAATCCATAAAATTGCACAATACTATTTAGCTATCGGCATTACAGCCGAGAGAATTTAAAAAAATATCCAACTGTTCACCAGTCTTGATTGTCAAAATACGGTTATTTACATTATTGAGATTTAAATCGGAACTTCCATATTTTGAATGATTTATGAATAATAATTGGCGAATGTTATTCATAAGCAACTCTCTGTTTGCTAAATTATCGTTTATAAACGAATTTTGATTTTTGATCTCGGCTCTTGGCTCCTATAATAATAAATAAATATTAACATCCAAATGTGAATGAATGTAATTAATATTTTAACGATATAGATATTCAATATCTGTTCTTACAGATCCCGAATATTCAAATTCTTCAATCTCATTTTTAACATTGCCTACATCTTCTATGTTATTTAAACCCTGAAATACACATGTATTAGTATTAAATATATATTTATTTCACGTAATTTACGTAATTACCTGTAAAACAGTGTCACTACAATTTTTGTTTATATCTTTAATGCATTCATTATTAGGTTCTAATTTAAAGTGCATTGTTTCATCGACGGGATTCTCGTCGGGCTGCTTAATATATATAAAATCTCTAAACTCGGGCTACAATAATAATGATTACACATGCGTATAAATATTGATAAACAATTGGAAAATATACCTCCGACATATAATCCTCTTCAACTACGTTTATCTCCTTTTTTATAATTACATTTCTATGATCAAAATTTTTCTCAAATGATTTATCGACAGCCTGTAAAAATGCAAATTTAATTAATATTTTATAATAAATCATTTTAAATTATATAAATACATACCTGTACTGCAGATTTATCAGAAATTGTGTCTGTATTTCCGATATTGATCGCCCCATCATCTTTCATATTTTTCAATTCCGTCTGAAAATTCATAGATTCATCGACTTCCGTTTTTATTGTCATATTGGTGTTCATAGTATCGTTTGAAACCTTTATTCCATCGTTTAATAAAAGAAAACGCGTCATACGTAATATAAAAACAAAGAAATATTTTTTATATTTGATGAGAATATGTAGTTAAGAAACATATAAAGTTGATACCATTGAATCGGTCTGTTTTAAATGAGTATTATTCACATTTAGACAGTTGTCGGAATAATTCGTAATAGGCACCAATTCTTCCGAGGCCGCAGTATTATTATGCAAAACTGTAATTAATTATTAATACTATAGCAACACGATAACAAACATGCATAATGAAATGAAAATAATATAAATTCATACTTCTATGATAAAATAAATGATCTTTGGCTTGCTCGGTTTGCTTATCTTTGCTAAAATCATTTTTTTTTTTGTTTTATTAATCACCGATTGCATAATTAACATATGATAAACGAATACATTTCACCTACATTATACGTTTTATTGACGAAATATTGTTCTGAACAAATATAGGTAATTTTACGATTGGCACAGCGTTCTCCTTTAGGAGTTTCATTTCGTTCGGTTTTTGCGAAAGTTTATAGGACGATCTGATGAAATGGGCTGAACAAACGTAAGCTGTAAAGATTTAAAATTTAATCCAATTACCATAAATGCTATTATTGTACAGATTCGAAGGCGATCTTACGATTCTTGTCAAACATTATTTCACGCCTGCCACTCGCGGCCAACCACTTCTTCTTCATGTATTCCTCGCGCGGAAACCTAAAATATGAAATGGCTAGTCCGTTGCATGTGGTGTTGTGACAGCCGAATATTACGCAGCTCGGCATAGTGCAAGTGACAGTTCATCTGACAGATGACAGTTGGGCCTCTGTCGGCGGGCGGAGTACATTAACTATTTAAAAAAAAATAACAAGTCAATACATTAAAAACCTCAGTCACCAGCAAAACAAAATATGAATATCAGACATTAGCTAAATCAGATGAAAAGAAAAATAGGAAATGCCTAAAAACCTTGTTTTTAAATAATAATAAAATAAACGCATAGCAAATTGAAAAGCACACAGCTCCTAAAGACTAGAAGAAATGTCCCATTAAATGAATTTCTAATTCATTTCTAATTCAAATCAGAGACCTGTTTGATGCCTCGCAATCAGTTGGTTTAAAAATGAATATGAAAATAGTCTATTAACCGATTTCAGTTGAGACGAAGCACAAGAGTATGTTTATCCCGGCCAGACTATTCAACTTGGACGACAGAACGTCAACAAAGAATACGACAGCATAATACAAATGGGATGGGGAGCTTTTCGGAAACTAAAAGATATATCCAAATCTCAAATCCCATAACACTAATCCATTTAACAAAGGTAATGACTTAGATGCCGAAATCTTAGCACTTGGAACTTGGAAGCATGGCTGCCGCAGCCAATTGTAGCAGCCAGTTGTGTGCACAAAGGCGGAGTGCACAAGTCCACGGAGGCTGGAAGTACCCAAGGTATTTCATAGCGTTGTCCATGAAATACGTCGGATGCTTCCAGTCTCCGTGAAAACTTATCGTAGCAGCCAGTCGTTTTTTTTGCGTTTGCAATCTTTTATAATAGAAATTGAAAATCAAAGAGCCATCTATACAAGCACGCATACAAGTATTAGTAGCCACAATTGATCCTTTTATATTGTCCAAAAGGTTTTCAAATGTCTCTACTGAGATTCTGGTATAATTTAAAAAAAGCGGCGCGCTTGACGAAGAAACTCGGAGCTGGTGAGAATCATAATAAAACTTACGAAACCCTCGTGACAGTTCTAGTCAACGATTATCGTGTTGTCGAGGCGAGGTGTGAGGCGTAACCAATGGGGACTCGGATTTTAAAATCAATAAATATTCATTTGTTTTTTTTTTAATATTAATTTGTTTTTATTTTATTGATTCAGTTTGCAATTGAGCG
>JAGXCT010036275.1:0-60009 GCA_022495035.1 Philopotamus ludificatus
CTAAAGATTACAGTGAAAGTACTTCATAAGGATTTATAACTAGTGTTATGACTTGTAGGTAGGGCTTGCATTACCGGTTTACCGGTAAATCGCCAAAAAAGCACCATTGGTAATTACTGAAAATGATTTTATCAAGAAAAGAATCTTACAAGAGCTTACTTTACATCAAGATTGCAATACTCAATGGAATTCTATTCCTAAAAATGCTGGAACGATTTTATATAAATTAAAAATGCGATCTTAAAAAGATTGATTGACATAAAATCAGAGTAAAATATCGATAGTATTGAATTTGATAAGATCTCTGACATAATATTGGCATTACAATCGGGAAAAGTAGCTGTAGAAGCTCTATTTCGTGAAGACATAAATCTATATACAGCTGACATAACATTGAAATGGATACTTAATGAACTCTCTAAATACAGTTCTTTTTTAGCCAAGGAACTTAAAGAATAGCTAATAATTCGAATAAAGGAAAGATGGACGATATATTTGGATGGGGTTAATTATCTTAATGATCCTGATACAATAAATGATTATGACGAATATGGATATTCGTCAAAATATAATTTACGTAGATTTTTTTTCATTTACCGCTAAATAACCGGTAAACCGGAAATGGGAGAAATTATTTACCGTCTACCGGTTATTGCAATTTGATGGATTTCGACGGTAAATTGCAAGCCCTACTTGTAGGTAACATATATATTAATTCGATAATGTAAGTTAATCGCAACTGAGCTTAGTTAGAAGTCGAATAGGTGACCCATTACCTCCGCATATTTTTGAAAATATTTATGCAAGTAGTTGGAATTAATTAATTTAATGCTATATATTCCGAATAAATAATATAAATTCAATCCAATTGAAATAATAATAAAATGAACCTGTGTCGTGGTTTGACACTGGGGGGGATATTAGTGTGAGATTCCCTTTGCATCTTTAAAATCTTAATCGAATCGTTACATTGATCCATCATCGTCAAATAAATAAACTGGCTATTTTTTTTAATTCTAGGACGAGATAATTGATTGTCGTGGAATCATTTTCATTTAGTTGTATTTTTAAAGTTCGATTGAGTTTAGAGCTCGATGAATTATGCATCGTTTAACTCAGAAATCTCGTTAATAAGAGATGTGTACGATATATCGTCGGTGGATCACCGTTTGGCAACTTCTGCGCCCATCAACTGATTGCACTGTTATATAAACGGAACGTTCAATGATCGTATAGCGATGATGGAGCCCACGTAGCCACGCCAACGGGCACCTTGATCGAAGCCACATGGCTCCCTCGGCCATATGGCCCCGCGCCCGGTTTACAACCGGGCTCCGGTTACGCCGGCCGCAGGTAAACGTTGATAAGTCCCACGTGCGTGTTCGCGCTGAACACGTGCCAAAATCAATACACAGTAAATGTCTCATTATCCAACAGTTTGGCATGGCTAATTTACGAGTCGAAACGTGCGATTTTTTTTATAAAAAAAAAATACAAGTTACGCCAAACGAGCGCTAAATCTCTCGTGTTTATCTGAATTTGATTGCCGCCGACTTTATTGCGTTAACGCGAGCCGACGTGATGATTTGTAAATATTTCGGTCTGAAATCGTCTACATAGTTTCAGGTCGACAACGACTACCGTTTTGTGTAGAATACGACAACGGGCCGCTGACCAGTCGCAACTGAATACCTCGTGGGTAAACAAATCAGCGCGAAACCGTATACAAGAGCAAGGGGAACCGTCCGCGTTTAATGGAGATGTACAGTCTACGCAACACGAAATGAATCGTTATAAATTAATAAAATTATCTTTAGATCGCATCCGACGTCGCTTCATATTATAAAATTTAATTTTGTCGATTTCATAATTCAAGACGAGTATTTTTTGGGCGCGATTCGACTATTGCGAACTGTTTGCTGATTGACAATGAGTTTGTTTGCCAAAGGTAAATGCGGCGTACAAATAAAACTCATCGCCAGACCTCGAAAACACTATCAAGTTACCATAGTCTAGAATTGCACAAGTAACATTTATATTTTTTCCCAGAATACGCAATATTTTAATCCAATTTCAATAAGAGGTCGAGTTAACAATTTTCGCTCTTATTAATATTCAATCAACGCAGAGGACTGCTTTTAAAATACACATATTTTTCGAGTAATAAAGCTTGTCGATGTCTGAACCAATACATTCGCCTCGGACTGTTGACCCTCCCTATGACGTGAATCGTCCGAAGGTGTTGCTGTCGAATTAAAGACGTCAGCTGTAGTGCGTAGGCTGGAGGGGTGGGAGGGTGGGGCGCCGTGGCGCCGGCGTCGCGGCGCCTCGTGTTTACCTGCCCGCCCTCCCCGTCCCTGGCGGCCCCCGGCCCAGGCGTCGTCTGCCGTGCCAAGTGCCACAAAACACTGCTCCACACTTCACCCACTTTACTTAAATCCAGAGACTCGGTAAGGCGATACAAAAGAGTTGTCAACGATCAGCGCCAAAGGTAACCCAATAGCGGCAGGGGTGGGTAAATATTTTTTTGGAAGCACGCATCTGTGTTATTGGTAGTAATGGTAAACCCTATATTTTATTGAGCGAATAAAGCATACATACAAATATTTTATTTCCTAGAAACGAAGCTGTAATTTCTTGCAATGGATGGATGGCATAACAGAAAGATTCCAAAGCGCCATTCACCCATATAAAGATTCGATAAATATTCTAAAGATGCAAGGGGAATCTCACACTAATATTCCCCCCAGTGTCAAACCAAGACACTGGTTAATTTTATTATTATTTCAGTTGGATTGAATTTATATTTTTGTTATTTATTTAACGAAGGATAGATAAACTGAAATTTATCATATGATAATTAATTTGGCGTTCCAAACCAAATTTATTTGCTATTCCGGTGTAATTTAAATAAAATACTATTAGGTAAAGGAAAATGAAGTGGTATTTTTTTTACTTTACTTTGAAGCCGGAATCATGTCGCAGTTGGTATTGTTTGGAAGCCCAATTTTTAGGTTAGTGCATAATTATTAGATACTTTCGGCTTTATTATTATCGGAGAGTTCGTGAGGGCAATCTTCATATATTTCATAGCTTTTTGAGATGACGAACGATGGTTGAATAGTCCACATTTAAGTCTTCGGCCAGCATTCGAGTTATTAAGCTTTCGTCCTATCCCATGGCTACTCAAAGTGCCTGGTCGTCGAAATCCCATAGTCGACCTCTTCCTAGCTTATCTTCTAAGCTAATGTTAGCTTAGAGTAGTTCGCTGATTTTAGAAATTGGGTAAAAAGACATACCAAAATCAAGGAGACCTCTTAAAATCGATGATGACACTTTGATGGTGTCCTATCCGTGTAAAAAAATCAGGATCATATTCAACAGTAAAGTATCCATCTGTTACTTAGAGGGATTGTTGCCGGAGATGAGAGTCTTCGTTCATGTTTGGTCGTGTGTTCATGTTCGTTAAGTCTTCGTTCATGAGAGTCTTCGTTCATGAGAGTCTTCGTTCATATCTTCACACCAATTTAAGAGGAAAAAAAATGAATTTTATTGAATCAAGTACTTGTTCCTGGACCATCATTAACCGTTGAGACGCCACGGCGTGCAGGCACGCGAAACCGGCTAACTAACAGCGTCACGGCAAACGCTACTACGAATTTATTTATGAATAAATATAATATTTATAAATGATAATTAAAGCAGAGACATATTTTAAAGTCAATGTGATTGTTAGTTTGTCGATATGTTTAGCCGTTTAATTTTATTTGAAGTTTATACGGCGTAGGGTAAAAATCCATATAATTGGCTTGGTGATTAAAAGGTTAAACGAAAATGAAAAGATCTTTTTTCATCTATTCTATGAAGAAAGATCATAGATGAAAACAAAAAATATTAAACATAAAAATATTGTAGTTTTTAGTTAAATATACTGATTGTCACAATAAAATAAAATATTATTTCTTTTTGCCTCATCTAATATTATATTAGGGCAAGGAAAGTTTCTGCATCAATTCTTCTTAGTTAACTGATGATCTAATTAGACTAGGGATTGATATATTTTATTAATGTTTATTAAGAATTCCTTTGATTTAAGTTCATCTCTTAAATTTTTAAAATTAAAATTTCTATTAAAAAAGTGTTAAATCAAAGTTAAGAAAATCAGGTGGTAAATTTAAGTTCTTCTACTTCATTATCGTCATCTTTTTAGAAGGGAAGATTGCTCCGGTTGTATGTCTTTATTGAACTATTGATTTCTTCTTTGTCTTCATTTATTGTCTATTTTCTAAAAACTTCTCGAAAATATTGCTCCTTCCTGAATCATACGGTAAAAATAATCTAGTATTTTATATTATTTTTTATAATGAGTTACTTATCGGCAATAGCTCCCACGTAAATATAAAAATACCCTAAAATGTCTGTTTTATTCTTTATAAGTTTTGGGATTAAATACTAATAATAGATTAATTCTATTCTTCGTTTTTGCGACATCAATTTATATTAATAGAGAAAAAAATACCCACATTACTAAAATAGAAGGGCACACTTTAAGATTGAAAAAAATATGTTTATAATAATTAAATTCAATAAAAAAAACTGTATTTTTTTCCACATACAGCACACCCAACATTAACACCACCGTACGCCACTGAAAAATATGTTTACTTAGTTTTGAAGGTATGATGTTATTATGAATAAAGTTATTATTGTCACAGTTTTATATTACTACAGCTGTGTTAATTTAGGTAATGGAAAATGGAAAATTTTATTATGAGTAGGAAAAACGATTAAAAATAATTTATTTAAGGGATGCAATTGGGAACCAGTGTGTCTATCCCGAGCGTCCCGCCGGGAGCTGTTTGCAAATGGACAGGTAGAACATAGACTAGAGGATGTCGACGCAGTAAACATATAAACAATACAGTGAAAAGATTGCCCTCAGCTATATCGCTCCTGCTGGATTTCCTGTTTAATTCCAACGACAGTTTTCCCTGCCAAAAAACACGGCATTATCTAAAATTACACACGGCAATATTTATGCATTTATTTTTCCGGGCAGTATTTTTTTTTTCATTTTCCGGAAAAGTCACCTAGGCAGAGAGGGACCCAAAACAGCAAGGTGGTAAGCCACCGTTCAGCTGCAAAGATTTATGGCCTCTTACGGGAGATGAACCCTGGAATAAGCATACACTCAACATATAAACCCGGATGATATGTTTGCATAACCCCGTTTGATGTATGTTAGTTGAAACATAAAGTGATTTTATGCCCGTTGTTACCTGCCGGAGCGATATTTATTACGGTTTGATTTCATTATCCACACTTACTATGTAATCTTAACCTTTCCGGTAATATTATCGTAAAAATATAAAGTTCGGGCGTTATATAAACGTGTTTTATGTTTGTGTGCTAGCCAATTTTTCTCCTAGCTTAGAAAATAATTCCGTTTTCGGACGGAATTTATTTAAAATCTGAAGAAAAAAAATGTATATTCGATAAATGTTAAGTGCGGGATAAAACTTTGAATGGAAACAGGAGCAGGTGGTCTATCCATCCGGCGCGAAAAGAAGTTATTCTAAAGGCACTTTCCCCGAGTTAGGTCCTGAGGCCCTCGGGCCCCTTCTCTAGGTGTATAAATCACCTTTAAACATAACGCTCGGATTGTGCATGTGTGCCGATCGCCCACCTTCCAACCCTGGTTCCTTCCTTCCTTCCTTCCAGCCTCCTTCCATCGATAAATTATTAAATATCACCGGCAGGCATGCAACCCTCGCCGTATATCCCCGCGGCCACCCTTCTGCGCTCGAGATGTAAAGATGTGTTATTGCTATTCCAGATCGGTCAGGTGTTGCTCGCCATTAATATGCCCCAGGATTTCTTTGTGCGGAAGGAGGTGTACGTGATCAGCATCGCAGACTGTGACGGACTCGTTCTCTCTGTATCGTCTCAAAGGATGATCTGTTCCGGAAAAGTCTTTGGAATAAAAAAGCGATCGATTATGTAATAAACTACGACTAATTGTTTCGATTAACACTAGCTAGTTTGCCGCTAACTAATTGTTTAATGATGACCCTATTTTCATATCCATATTACACAGTTTTAATTTTAAAAAAATCTATGATATGCATTACTTTCCAATATTTTATTAATCTTATGAATCAATATCGTATTAAAAAAGTTATTTTTATTTTATAATTAATAATATCGATTTTTTTTGTAATTTTTACTATTACAGTTTTTTTACGTCAAATATACCCGTTTGCAAATTAAATGCACCCTTTTGCAAATCAAATACAACTTTTTACAAATCAAATGCACCCTTTGCAAATCAAATGCACCCTTTTAAAAATTAAGTTAAACAATTAAATATTGTATTTTTCATTAGTTCCTTTAAAAACGTAACATACGAGCTCCACTGTATATAGTACCGCGATTCCAACCCCGAATTTACGTTTTCACACTAATTACGTTTATTTTTATCAGTTCCTTTAAAAATGTAAAAAAACGGGTTCCTGTATGTACCCCGAATTTACGTTTTCCCACTAATTACGATTATTTCAGTTTTAATAGTCGTGTGTTCTCATACCTGATGAATAATTCGTCAATATCTTGATATTTATTCTAAAAGTTGATTCTAAAAGAATAAAAATAGTTATTTTTGATATGATTCATTATTTGGTCGATATTTTGAATTTTTTAACTAATGAATATGAGGCGAAAATGATACGTGCACTCGGCGATGACCCGTCTCAGACTGAGCTCTCGCAGCACGTGTTAATTGTACGTTTCACAGCATTCGGCACATCGTACCGGATGCGAGCGAGAAAAAACACTTGGCGTTAGAAGCGAATATTGTTGTTTTTATTTTTTTTCCCAATTTCAAACAATTAAATACAATGATTATTGATAATATTTTTTCTTTAGACTTTTTTAGACAAATACAAAAAGTTTATGAAATTTTGGATTTATATTAAAAGAGTTATTCGAGAAAAATCAAGAACTTAATACGCGGCTAGGTTAATTTATTTATATATTTTACTGTATTAATGTGGTTTATTTAGATTGGTTTAATATAATCGCTACTCACGTTATTGTTTATCATAAATATTAATTTATATATTTATATGAATCATATTATTAATATATACGCATTACATAAAGATAATGCGTACCATATGAATATTAATATATTAAAATGTGATAAAAATAAAAATGAATCATTCGGCGTTGTCAATATCGCGTTATCACACTTTCTCGTGGCGGTCTACCATATTTTATACATTTGCCACAATTTTGTCGGTAACGAGAACACGGGCCCGGAGATAACTACATAATCCCGCATTGTGGTCACGTATCCCGCAGGAGAATCCGTAAGTAGCCAATACAGCGAGACAGGTCTAGCCCCAGTATTAGGACTCAGCCCCCGTGATATATTGGGGCTTCCGTTCCGCCAATATGATTGGAGGTGTTGAGACAAACACGAACCACCTGACCGGCGATCCGACTCCACTCGTGTCCGGACGCATATTTCTTCATCAGCGTCGGTATATGGACCAAGCGGAGGATCAATTCGTGTCCCGCGTACACCCTTGTATCAATCTGAGGCACCGCGGAGGCTCGATGCGGCCCTGTGCCAATGGTATGCAAATTGCTCGACATTCTCAGGTGTGTCTGCGGCCGCAATCAGCCGGGCCGCTGATTGCGTCGTAAAGAAAAACGGTGCACCGGGAGGGAACTGTATGAGGGAGAGGGTGGGGGGCAGTTTCACTAGTTTCAAAATGGTCCATTCGAATTGCTTACTATTTGTGGTATCAGTGGCGTACAATGTCACATTGTTTACAGAACAATTGTGATTACTTTATTTATTTAATTAAAAATTTTCTTAAATGTAATGGAGACCACTTTTTTTAGGCTACCTAGCTTTAGAGGACCAGAGAGTTCAATGACGATAAAAGCTAAAGACGTATTAAATGTTAAAATTAATTCAAGTCAATCTTTGTCGTCGAAAAAGATTGAAAAAAAACATTTCTGAATATCAGTTTTCACTCCAGTAGACAGAATTAGGTTGTCCGGTCGAAAAATACGTATTTTAACTGAAAGAGATAAATCGAAAAAAATATTTCTTTATTATATTAATTATATAAAAAAAATACTAGGTTTGGAAGCAAAATATTTTACATCTTTCAAAGGTAGATTTTTTTCTGCTAATGTTGTATAGATCAAAACAATGATAATCTGAAAGAACTAAATCGGGACTATATGGCAGATAAAAAATAGTGTCTTTCTAAGCTCCTTTCTTTTATTTTGAGTCATCTTCAATGCATGGAGTCGGACGTTGTGTTGTAATAAAATTGATTTTCAATAAAAAATACCAGATGTCTTTAACCTTTTTACTGCATTCTAATTTTCTAGTTGGGTACGGTATACTTCACTAGTAATTGTTTCAGGATCTTGACAATTTTTCAGATGTTCTTACACACTAGATTTTGAGTATTCAACCTTATCAGCTAATTCTTGTACAGTCAACGTTAAATTTGATTATATTTCTGCACGTAATACTTCATCGTCCACTATATGTAAATTATATGTCAGGAATAAAATTTTCCATCTTAAGTCACTTAAGTTAAAAAAAAATAAACACTCAAAAATAACTTTCTCCAAATGTCAATTGATGAATAGAACACAAAACATGTATTAAAGGACTTAAGACTAGAACATAACTTACGGTCAAAAACAAGCCAAGCAAAATACGCCCTTTTCGACCGGACAATCTAATACTCACCTGAAAGTTACTATTTTTCTTCAGCGTCATTGAATATCATGAATTGGTGAAACATATTTACTTCCTTTTTTTTAGTTTCTTATATTTTTTTTCTAATTTTTTCGATTAAAAGTACGTTTATCATAGAATTTAAATAATGAATTATCCAAATCTTTACTTTTTTAACTTTATCAATCAGGGATCAGTTGAAAATTAATTTTCATCATAAGAATCAGGTATTAAATTATTTCATAGGACACGAATTTCATATAAATGATTGTACTATGTAAGTAAAAACAGAAAAGGAAAATCGCACCAAGAAAACTCGCGAAATTTAATGACGCTTACATTATTTTTATGCTATTTATTATTTGACGATATATATTAATAAATTATTTGATTGATTTGAAAGTTTTTCAAGCGTCAACATACCCATATAAAGGTCTGATAAGGATTTAAATATATGGGGGTAAGTCTCTCACACAATAATTAGTATGGGGATTTTAAAAAAATACAAAAGCTCCGATTTAAATATTTTTTCCATGATATTACAAATCGTCTTAAATACAATTTTATTATTTTTAATTGATATTTTAATCAAATAAAAATATCCCTTGATTTTTTAATAATTCAATATATTATTTGTTAAACCCACACACACTTAAAATATTTTATTATAAGGGTATTAATGCGAGAGCCTTTTTTAATCTGTGTTGAAATATAATATGAAAAACAGATTATTTTTATAAAAATATAAATAAAAAACATTTGATAAAAGTACATAAAACTCCACAACACACAACAAAAACAATCTAAAATACAGCAACAGATTAAAATAGTTTTGAGAAAGTAAATAAAACAAATTAATATCACCATATATGTGAATAAAAATGAGAACCAGTCTATGGTGGATTTTCCAACCCTATTTGAAGGGGTAAATATGTATTTATAGAGCGTTATTATTAACAATTAAATCTTTTTATATTAAATTTAAACAATTATTTTAAGGGAAATTTACATCAGATTTTAAATATTATTAATTAATTTAATTGAACGAACGCCACTGCACCAAATTCAGTTATAATATGCTCATGCGTGACGCACCTGCTACTATCTAATTTTGAATTTAATTCCACGTTCTGATCCAGATAGTGTTCCAGAGGAGGGTTCATGAAACTTAAGGTGCGCCTAGTTTATGGGAACAGTCGTCGTGCATTCCGCATACGTATATTCCCTCATCCCGTATGATTGTTTGAATATGTTTGCGCTTCGATTTATCCCATGTATTCTCCAAGGCATGTCTATAAGTGTCTTTTAGAGTCCCCTTGCATTTATCGATTCCCTTCTGTGGCCTGCTACTTCATTTTAAAAGAGTCGCCCCATGTGACAAATGGAACACGGCCCTGTGTGACCGATCCCAAACCGAAGTGGAAAATAAAAAGGTTGGCAATTCCCATTCCACTTGCCGGCTCACCTGCTACCACCGATTTTATTATTTTCTATTCTACTTTTTTCTTACTTCAATACGGTGGTTCAGTACTGCAGAAATTTGATAAATATAAATTATTACGTAAAATAAAATATTATATAATAAATATTCTAATATTTTTAAATATTATTCATTGATGGATATTTATTTGTGATTATTATTTATTTTTTTCCAATTTTCTCAGTGAGATGTCTCGATCGTCCCCGAGGGTCTGGCTCGGGGGATTGCACCTGTCTTTACCTTTTCCATCTCCGGTCCTCTTAACTTTCTTACCTAGGTCCGGCGAACTTTTCAGCAATTGAAATGAGTGCCACTTGTGCGGATCTCCACGCTTTCTATTAAATGGAATCGTTCACCTCGAATAGTTGAACGGGCCTGGTCTACCTGTCGGCCTTTGTGTCTGGCCCCTGTCATTGTGCCACGCGAAAATGAGCTTTTACACTTGAGGGAGATGTCTATATGCTCGGAGATGGGTGAAATACTTTTGTCTGCTATTTTATTCTTAATTTAAAATAATAATAAAAAAATATTTAAAATAATTGTAGCTAGGAACTACTTTCATAATATATTAGTTTTGATTAAATGTGATGTATATCTTTCAGTAAATTAATTTTATTTGAAGAAAAACAGATAAGAACTTGACCAAAGTATTTTTGATTTTTTTTACTATGAGTTTTATTGTGAAATGCGATATGTGACTCGTCAAATTACGTTATGTACATTTTAGTAAGATATAGAAATCATCTCTAGTTAAACCGAGCAATGCTGTTGCAAGAATATTTTTTTTTGTTAATTGGAATAAGTAAAAAAGTACGCATAATTTTCTTTACAAAAATCCCAATGGAAGATGTGGAATTAATTAATCAATTAATAATTCAATTTGAAAACGATAGATAGCAATAGATCAATTTCACCACTATACATAACTTTAAGACCCGAAACAAGAGAGAAATATGGAGATAGATGAGTTTATTGCTTCTTAATAAAATAAAATTTCGTTTACTTACAAGTCTGCATTTTATTACTTATTTTTATTTTAAAAAATACATTAAAGAAAAGCCATTTTTCGATTAGAATATAAATTTAAATTTGCAATTAATTATGTTTTTCAAAATTTGTTAGTATTGAAAGTGGTATAAGTCCGTTTGTAGCTAAAAATGAATTACTTTCTTTTTATTTAATTTACTTTAAATAACACGTGCCAATATTTTCACACTTATGGAAACGTAAACTTCTAAATTATTGAACCTATACCATTTTCAAAGATAACATCTTATATGCAAGAATTTTTACTTAATTTCTTAACCTAGTGCCGATGGGACTTTAGGTTTTTGATTTTTCTCGAATTGCTCTTTTAATTTAAATCCTACATGTCCCAAACTTTTTGTATTTGTCTAAAAAAGTCTAAAGAATAAATATTAAAATAAAAAAACCAACAATATTCGCTGCTGTTGCAACGCGCGCGATGTGTTTTCTCGCTCGCATCGGGTACGATCTGCCGAGTGCTAGTGAAACATCGTCGAGAGCATTGTTAATTACGTGTCATATTGATTATTTAAAAAAATACAAAATATTAACCTAATTATGAAGCATTTCATGACTAACTATTTTTATTCATAGAATAATCCATTTAAAAAAAAATGAAGAATTCATCAATATCTTGTGTTCTCTGATAGACCCCGTTCGGACGACTCTTTTGTTTTCAAGCCGCCGTGGCGGATCGGTTAAACACACGTGTATATGGTTTAAGCTTTTGGTACAATATTTAAAGATTTTGATTACATAAATATTTAAGAGTTCTCTGAAACAATCTTTTTGTGATTCCATTTCTTGGATCTAAAAAACATATATGCCAGAATCAAAACCTAATTTGAGGCTCTTCAGAGCGTTGGATTCCTAGTTTATTTATTTATTTATTAAGTCAAAAATATGCTTAAATATATTCTCGACAATAATCTTAGTTATTTACATCAGAGTTTATTGTACTATTTTTATGATTAATAAAAAAAATAAACAGGCATATAAAAAATCAGGTTTTTCATTAAAATCGAATAAAATAAATAATGAAATGTTTTATATCAAAATATTTATTAAATTTGTTCATCGACGTATCCTTTTAGGGTTTTATCGATTTATAAATCTCTACCAGCTGTTTTCTGCGTGAAATCTGTTTTTCACCATAGCTCGATGGTATCTTAAATCCTAACAAACAAATAAATAAAATGTCTGATGGTTTATATACGTTTTCTTCTCTCCCTTTAATTGGAGTAGGACTCTTCGGCGCTGAATGCAACCATTTAAGACGTATCCCACAGCTGACGAGCGGCCAAATCCCCATGCCAAACTTGATCCAGCATTCCTCGCTGAAGATCGAGCTAGATTTAGTCGCGATAAGTCTTTATGTTGGCCAAAGGGGAGATAAACTCGGACATGTCTCCCGGGGGACTCCGACCCCTATCCGGGCTTCGTTTATTTTTTACCCGCGGACCCCAAAGAGACGGATACTCCATCAGAGCCGGAACCTAATCTAGTTTCCACACCGTCCTATCCAGGTGGAGGATCCGTCTCCTGGGAGATTACTACGGCGATATCCCCGCGAATGTATATTCATAAACGGGATTATGGTAATTTTGACTGTTTACGGCGCAATTCTACGTCACGTTGTGCGGATTCTTTTGTTTCCGGTGAAAAATTTCAATTTTTGAATTGTTCGCGTTCAAACGGAAGAATAAATTTTCCTGTCTGTCAGGTAGGAAGTGGGGGGCAGTAAGAAGCGCAATTTTTCATACTCGCCTCCAGTCATTATTCAGTGTCCCGGTAAAAAAGCGGAAGGAAGCCGGAAGTGCCCGTAAGAGGTGTCAAAAAAACAGCAGCAAGCACCAATTACACCCTCGCGTCATGTAAAATATTGCATTATCCTTGCAGCAGCTTCACTGCGAGCTATAATATCATAATTCAATGGAATCATAATTTTAACAATCGCAATTAACATGCGTATCTTATTTTAAAAACTGCATATAAAAATAAACTAATAATTATATAATATAGAAGGAATGCATAATTGTATAGATTTTCTTTAAAATTTCATCAAAAATGTAGTTACTATGTTTTTCCTGGCTATATATTTGCGTTCGTTCAAAGGGAATTCCTCTCGCCTGTCGACTAACTGCTTTGAATTTGTTAATTGGACATCCGAGCCCAGTTCCGACACCGGAGGAGGGTCCTTCGCTCTACCCTACAAGTGTTCTCCACCTTCGCATCAATTTTAAAACTGTTGGGGTTGAATTTTTTTTCCAAATCTGTACTAATCTTTTAATTATGCCAAATCATGATACGAGCAAAATGTTTTACGCAATTTTCAAATAAAAAAAAAATGAGAGGGGTCCGTTGTCGAGTGGTTCGACGTGAATTTTAGGCATTGAATGCCTCACTTCAGATTTTTAACATTGAAAGGTTGAACTCGATGTAAGTCGGTACTTAAATATCAAAGCAGTTTTCTATTTGTGTACCACATATTATATGTGTGTGGATCATTCATAAAATATATGATTTATTATTGCGGTCAGTAAGGCAGACTTCAGTAATTTCAGATCTATAGAGAAGTATTCATATATCCGTCTGACATTTTAAAGCTGCATGTGATCTATAAATTAATTGCAGCTTGACAGTGTCACGTAAATTATTCAAAATAAATATTATTTATTTAAAATAATATTTATATACGTAATTTATTTAAAATAATGATAAATCTATGATTTTTCCATGGTATTTTACATCATCTGTATATTAAAAAGTGATTTCATAACAAAAAAAAACATCTACCAACTCCATATTTTTACGTAGGTTGTCTTTAAAACGTATCCTCTTTTGTAAAATATATTATATTCGTTTGGAGTTTAGATCTCTACATCTAGATAAATAAAACAATATCCTTCAGCGATTTTGTATTTATTTTCCTAAGGTTAGAGAAAAGCGTCATAATTTTATGTATTTTTTTCAGCAATATAAGGAAGTCCAACGACACAGAGGCTAAGACATCATAACCATGTTGATTTGTCTAAAAAAATATTAGGGTGACTTTTATTATTTTAATAGTAGCTTCTTTAATCCGGTGGTGTAGACTGTAGACAAATAGCAATGAAATCATGAAAAGCGTATTTTACAACATCATTATTACAATTTAACGAAATTCCGAAAGAAGTGCTAGTCAATAGGACCAATATCTTGTGAGTGTGGTGGATCATTGGGAAC
This sequence comes from Philopotamus ludificatus, assembly GCA_022495035.1. Classification (NCBI taxonomy): domain Eukaryota; kingdom Metazoa; phylum Arthropoda; class Insecta; order Trichoptera; family Philopotamidae; genus Philopotamus; species Philopotamus ludificatus. Next base: position 14,502 of record JAGXCT010036275.1, read on the forward strand.
TTCCAACTCTGTTTTTTTTGTAATTTTCTCACTTTAGTAGAGTCTGTGGTTATCATGCAATATAATAGGAGTCGATTGATTTACCAATCAAGGCTATTTTTTTGTAATTTTAAGGATAATTTGGTCCGGCTTAGATCATCAAACACCTACCATCGCTTTCTTCGGGGTCATCGGGTTCGGATTGATGGATATTGGGCTCTGTGCTGTATTTTAGTGGCTTGTTCTTGTCCAACGACTATGATGAACTTTTATAGTTATCGTGTCGAAGCCATTTTTTCCACACCTTACAACGCAATTAAAAAAAACCATTTTTTGTTACAAGAAAGCAGCAGCATGCAAGCTTTCCAATGTTGTTGTCTCTGCTTCTCCTACCTTAACATATTACCCTTGCCTTCTACAGGTAGTAGGTTAAGGTAGAAGACCTAGCTTAACCTACAGATAGTAGGTGTAGAGACCTATGTAGAAATATCTTAAGAATTTCTTTTTGATTTTCACCTGCTTGAGGATATTCGAAGCGTCATATGGTATCCAGACGATAGATCCTCATTCAAGTAAACTCTGAACCAATATATCGTATAGAAATTTATTACTAAGGTGCTAAGTATTTAATGAGAATTTCTCAAGACAAAGCCCAGCGTTCTTGAAGCTCTATTACATACCTCGTATCCATGTGAATTGAATCCAAATTTAGTGTTGAACAGAATTCCCAGAATTCCGATTCTTTGATTGACGACTGTCTGAGAAGAGTTACGTTCCCAAGCATGTAACCAAAGGTTAGCAATTCTTTATCCCTCCAAGCAAAGAATTGATGTTCAGCTGCAAGGGAATCACATATTGAGGAAACTGATTCAGATAGTTTTAATTCATCTGCAAATAGTGAAAAATTACAGGAAAGGACATGCTGTATGTCTTTAATAAATAAAATGAATAATAATGGTCCCAAATTATAACCCTGTAGAATTACAGAAGTTGTATCGTAGTACTATTTCCTTTCCTTTAAAGGAGGGAAGAAAAATTGTAAGAGATTGTCCGAAAATTTAAAACTATCAAATTTAGAAATTAGTCTAGTGTGGTCGACCTTATAAAACGCCTTTTCGAAGTCGTTATAGATAACGTCGACCTGGACCCCCTTATCCAGTGATTTAGACACATATTTTGAAAAGCTAAGCAAACCAGTAACTGACTTTCAGTTCGACGATTCTAGCCGACCCCGAGCATCATTCCTCAAAGATACCAGAACGAAATTTCTCAAACCAATTTGATACTATCCGCTCCGTAGTAATTTAATATTAGAGTAAACTACAGCAGTAATGATTTGAGCTGTCTACGATGCTGTATTTCCACGTAAAAATTTATATCCGTCATTTTTAAATAGAAATATCACAATATATCACTAGAAATTTCATACTCAACCTAATACAATTTATAATTTAGAAATAAACGAAAAAGTTTAGCGTCATTTCCTCGTGTTTGGGACTGTGAGCTATTTATATTGTCGAATTAATTAAATTATACTGTGCATCTCTGGTTTAAGCATTTTGTTATCTTTTATTAGGTTGGAACATGTATTTTTATTCTTAAATAATTTTAAAAGGATCATCATCACACATAAGAGATTTATATGAATAAATCGAATTTAAAAAAATGTGGATATTAGTCTTACTGATTTTTCCCTTTCTTTTTTGTTCAGATGTTAGGAAAATTGGGACGCATTAGATCGGAACGAATCGTTTCTCGAATCGCCTAGAATAAATAAATAAATAACATCGCATTTACAACGGCAATTAATTCGAACATTGTAGCAATGCTTGTCGTCCTCGGGAACGACGCAAGACGTCGACGCCTGGCCAAAGTATGCGACGCCGGGAAGGTGGAGAGCGCCAGGCACGCGTACCTGTCGGCCGCTAACAATCCGGACCGGATTCCGGCCCAACCGAATCCAGTCGGACTCTTGATACCTGCTTAGCCGAATAATCGTGGACGACGTTATGTCATCCGGCAGCTATGTCGGCTGCCGCCGCTGCCAAAATGCCAAAGCCAAATTCTGAACCCATCGAAGCGATATCATCACATCCGGAAATCAATAAGTCAATCAGCTCAATGTTTATTTTAATTCTATTTAGTTAATTTTTATTGAAAATAATTTTGGATAAATATACTAGGGGGACCGAAAAGTAATCAAAACTTATTAAATACTAATTTATAAAACAATTTCTGTTGCTATCAATGCCCTTTTATCATTGTGTAGAAAAATTTTAAACTCCCTTTTTTATAGAACTCTTTTGGTTTTTATTAAAAAACTTTTCTATAAATGTTTTCACATCGTCAACTTTTTTTTCCGTTTTTCTGTGACGAATGTTTCATCGATTTAAATAGTTGGTAATCAGATGGTGTAAGATCTGGTGAATAAGAACAATCGCTCGAGTTAGTCACAATACACAATGGCTGTAACGATTCCTCCATGTTTAAGCAACTCGTAGTGTATCACTCTAGAGAAATCTCACAATATACAAAGATTGACCTTATTTATTATTAGGGCTGGTTGAGGGGTTGGAAATGGTACCTGCCCAGAAGAAAGCGATTGTATTTGTCGTACAGGATTATTGTATAGTACTCACTTTCATCTTGAGTTAAACATACGAAAAAACAGGTCATCTTCAGAATGGGATAACAGAGATGCACATATGGTATGGCGTTGGTCGAACTCTGTTACTGACAATTTGTGCAGGACCTTATCTTGATCGATAAATCTTCGATGGTCTGACGAGGATCAGACTTCCCATTGATTTCTTCCGCGTAGTGTTGGAAAATGTTAGGAAATTACATTTTCGAGATCTAAAGAATTTCTAACCTTTGGTTACATGCTTGAAAACGTAAATCTTCCCAGAGAGTCGTCAAAGACCTGGGAATTCTGTTCGGTTCTAAATTTAGATTCAATTCACATGTATACGAGGTATGTAATAGATCTTTAAGAATGTAGTAGAAAGTAGAAACTAGAATCGTCGAACTGAAAGTCAGTTACTGGTTTGCTTAGCTTTTCAAACTATGTGTCTAAATCACTAGATAAGGCGGTCCAGGTCGACGTTATCTATAAAGACTTCGAAAAGGCGTTTAATTTGGTCGACCACACTAGACTCATTTTTAAATTGGATAGATTTGGATTTTTAGATTTATAATTTTTCTTCCCTCATTTAAAGGAAAGGAAATAGTACTACGATACAACTTCTGTAATTCCACAGTGCTATAATTTAGGACCATTATTATTCATTTTATTTATTAAAGACATACAGCATGTCCTTTCCTGTAATTTTTCACTATTTGCAGATGAATTAAAACTATCTGAATCAGTTTCCTCAATAGGTGATTCCCTTGCAGCTGAACATCAGTTCTTTGCTTGGGGAGATAAAGAATTGCTAACCTTTGGTTACATGGTTGGGAACGTAACTCTTCTCAGACAGTCGTCAATCAAAGAATGGTAATTCTGGGAATTCTGTTCGACACCAAATTTGTATTCAATTCACATGGATACGAGGTATTTAATAGAGCTTCAAGAATGCTGGGCTTTGTCTTGAGAAATTCTCATTAAATACATAGCACCTTAGTAATAAATTGCTATATGATATATTGGTTCAGAGTTTACTTGAATCAGGATCTATCGTCTGGGCGCCATATGACCCTTCAAATATCCTCAGGCTAGAGAAAATCCAGAAAAAATTCTTAAGATATCTCTACATGAAGAAATTCGGATTTCACCCCAGCTTATACCACAGTGGGTGGATTTAGGGTTATCTGGGGTATGTAACTCTCGAGAAAAGAAGGTCAATATACTTGTACTGTGCGAGTTGAAATTATAGGCGCCACCTCATTACCATCGAGCTAGTTCGCCTGTGCATTTTCTTTCCCCAAATATGAGGACAGGTGCTCTCGGTAACTCTCCGGTAACCAGAACTATTACTCTTCTCAACCACTTGGCTAATCATGTTGATATTTTCGATGTAGTATCGCTATTTTGTTAATCTATTGCATTAGATTTTATAATTTCCTTAAACAGAGAAATTAATGACGATACTTCTTCTTATATACATTAGTTATATCATCATCATCACATTTGTGAGCTACAAGGCTCTCACTCGCTGAGGGCATGGGCCTTACCAAACTCTCGAATGGCAGGCGAGGCCAAAGGAACCTGAATCTCACAAGTGACGCTTTCGTGTCCATACCGCCGGGACCCAAGCCGTCTTGGTATACGATTTTTGTAAAGATTTTCCTCTTTTGCCCATTGCTGGCATTGGATATACATCTTCTACTCTGTTGGTATCGGATTTTACCCTCTCGACTGTGTCCAGGTAAGTAGGAGGGGGCTTGTCTCGGTATTCGTTTATTCTCTTCTCTACGGCGTTATCTGCATTTGTAGATCAATTTAAACATAGAAAAAAAAACAGTAAAGCTAAAAGTAAACTCATACCAGACTACATTGCCAGCTCTCTCAGACCACCCCCTTCTACTTTCGTTCAACCACTAAACTAACCAAAAGTAGACTCATAATATAAACAAAGTAAAATCAACCCCTTCCCCACCCAACTAATACAACAATAACCTAGATATTAGTTATGTATTTTCGTTAGCCTTCTTTCATTGAACGAACAAAAGCAGCATACAATGGCGCAAGTGCGTCTCACAATTTTTGCTTCAATATAATGACAAAAACTGACTTAAAAAAAACAAGGTTTAATAAAAAAAATAACCATAATTTTTTAATTCCTTTTTTTTTGTCGGCTTATCATGATATATTATTGTTGTGTATCAAAAGGTTTTTAAAGGCTTTTAGTGTGACTTAGCCACTATATTCGCCGGAAATTATTCTCTTTCTTTTTGTGGGCGAAGAGGATACAATTTGCCAATATTAACTGATGGAAAGTCATCAGGGATTTTAGTTTTTGTAGCAGTGCCCAGTTGGGTTATCAAGAATGGCAACTGTCTGCATTAAGCAGAGATCCTCTGCCTTGTTGGCCTGCGCTGGCTTATTTCTTGAATGAGAGAGGCGCCATGCGGAATGGCCGCCAGCTGTTGACAAATTTCTGCGGAGGAATCGCTTGAATCGCTGGCCGCGTGGTCGTCTAATTTGAACGAGGCCAGCGCGCCTCTGGCTAGTCGTCTGGCCGCGACGCTGGCTGCAATTAATGACGTCGGTCATTCGATCTAAAATCGGCGCCGTAGCACAGATTCACCTGCGCAAGAGTCAAATCGATTGCTTGCACGGATCATTTGGCAGTTATGCCGAGGCGAACACTGGCCACATTGTCGTCAGGTGTCCGCATATAACCGGCGGATCGATACTCGCCGATGGTCGTTTTGGTGTTACGCTAGATTTATTAGCTGCAAATTGCAATCAATGCGCGGTTAGGTAATGGAAAGTCGGATGCAATCGCCGGGATTAAGTGTCTATTTCGGTTGGATTTATAGATCTCGGATAAATCATCGACGTGGCTGAAACAGATTAAAAATAAATATATTTTTTACGATACACATCGATGTTTTGTATTCATAAAACTGGCTTACCTTTTCACAATCTTCTTTGGATTTAACTATGTGATTTTTTATACAAATGATTTCATAATAATAAAAATATCTTCATATAAAATTATTTGATTTTGATAAAAAATTTTTAATCTAATCTATTTATCTGTTTCAGGTATGAAAATTAAATTTCGAAAAAAATACGAATTACATAGTAAGTGATATTTGCTTTTTTTATTTAATTAAATGTGGGAATCTATTGTTTATTTTATATGATACTTTTAAGCTTATGATTTGTCATAAGCTTAATAATAATTAAATTAATCTCTTTTAGTCGTATATTATGTGCAAAGAATTATAAACATATCGATTTCTTCTACTCTGTTTTAAAAAGCGAATTGCAAAAAGCATATTATTAAAAAATTTTCAGGTATAAATAACTTCTCATAAGCTTTGCTAATTTATTAAATTACCGACAAAATTAGTATTGATAATAAGCCTGATTTTCATTTATTTGCTAATAATATTTAATTACTTTTCACTTCTGTCTTCAAAATCATCTCTTTTCATGCGAAAATCATTTATTCAAGTTTTTATTCCTTTTTCGCTTTTTTGCCCTTTAATTAAAGCTTCTGACTGTAAAGAATTAATTAAAATATTATTATACAGTGGAACCTCTCTTAACGAGCATCTCGCATAACGAGTAATTCGCATAACGAGCAAAAAAAAAAGTGATAAAATTGCTCCCTTAACGAGCGGCATTTCGCATAACGAGTGACGCAGAAAGGGGAAGTCACAAAAGTATGACGCACTTGTGTGTGTTGGATCGTATTTCACAGCAAGAAGTTATGAAGGAGAGTTTGGAGAAAGAGGAAGTAGCAGAGAAACAATCTTCTAACGCAATAAGAGAAATGCTGAAAGCATGGGAAACTGTGTCACCAAATTTTAAAGAGTCGGCTAAAACAAATGTCTCTAGACAGCTTTCTAGTAAAAAAGAATTAGTCATTTGTCATAAATTAATAAATAATAAGCTAATTTCGATTTTTAAAAATGTTTTTATCCAGGTTGTTACGATCTTTAATAATTTATAAGCATGTAACTTTATTTAAATAAACGTTAAAAAAAAATATTTCGCACGAACGCATTATCGTGTTTTATATTGATTTATATAAGAACATTAGTTTCGCATAACGAGTGTTTCACACAACGAGCAAGATTCTGGAACGAATTATGCTCGTTATGAGGTGTTCCACTGTATCAGTTTTAGTATTAATGCTTGTTGCCACTCTCAAACCTTTCAAAATCCCAAGTTTTTGTTTTTTTGCGAAAAACTCTTTTAAAACATCAATAATCGCTGCTGTTGCCATGCACGCGATGTTTTTTCTCGCTCGCATCCGGTACGATGTGCCGAGTGCGAGTGACACATGCTGCAAGAGCTCAGTCTGCAGCGAGACATCGTCGAGTGCGTTGTCATTTACACGTCATATTGATTAGTTACCAAACTATGAAGCAAATCATGACTAACTATTTTTATTCTTAGAATAATCCATTCTTAAAAAAATTTCAAGATATTGATGAAGATTTTATCAATATCTGGAGTTGAAATGATTGCGGTATCTGAGAGACCCCATTCGGACGACGCGGTTGTTTTCTAGCATTATGGGATAGATCTTTAAATCTACTACCAAAAATGCTTTTTATGAAAATTCGATTTCAGAAAAAAAAAATACAAATGATAGATATAACATTAAGGTTTATGTCACTGTTTTTTTTTAGTATTAGTTAACTGTATTTGGTAATATAAGGTTCTAAAGTTAACCATAACCTTTGATTGGATTTTTAAATGTTAGCACAGTTCGTCCGGGTAAAAGTATTTTGGTCAATATAGAGAAAATATATGCAATAATAACGATAATAAAAAATACAGACACTTTGATGCACTTTTTGGGTAATTCCATTTTTAATAATACTTTTATATTTCATAAGTCTAGCCCAAATGGAAAAGAATTTCTAGATTTTTTGGAGTTAAATTCATGATTTAACTACAATAAAATCATTGATATACTAACCTTTCATTATTATTTGGTCATTGTATAATTTTTATACGGAAAACCTACCATTTAGTACGTTCCCAAATTTTATTTTGTTTTGTAACTTGTTTTACACGGTTTTTCGTATACTGGAATGTAACACTAGATTTTATTCTCGGATTTGAGTTAGGTATATTTAAAATAATAAGTTCAATATGTTGTTATGAGCATTCCACCTGGTTTCTTTATTATTTTTGCTATCATACATTTGTTTTTAACGGCCTACGGTATGTTACATCTTAGGGATATAGTGTTATTGTAACACGTGACGACGGAATAATTGCGCCATATATATTAGGTGTGCTGAACTGAGTAACAAGGCGTTGACGAACTGAATTGGTGCAACATAGCGTCGTGAAAAAACAAACGCGCAGGTTGTCCCTTGATGAAAATGCTTTAGGAGGTGCTAGAGAGATAACACAGAAATATACTGCTGTTAAATTTTCATTTAGCGGCAACCATTTTCCGCTCACAGTATCGCCATGATCTTAAATAGGTGCTCCCGGTAATAAATCATTGTTATATCTGGAGATGCCGTATTATGTCGTTGTCTCACGGTGCCCGGTCTACGAAAACGATCTGTCCACGCTCGACTTGAGACCACTTCTGTGCTTCGTTTTGGTCTTCAGAAGTCTGCAGTCATGAATATAATTAATTCGAGCCGAGTATTGTTCTGTTAACACAGGACCGTTTGATTTATACAGTCTTAAACATTTACAGGTGTTGAACGAAATTAGATGAATGTTCACGTTTTATTGTTCGGTCGGTTATTTATGATTTTACACCGCATACCTTTGCACCATGAAACACTGTAACTAATTAATCGAATCAAAGAAAACTTGTGTCGTATTTCATTGTTTAGTTTAGTGATGAATTATCGCGATGCTGAACAGGATCGTCTACACGCCCAGGGGAGGATCTGTTCATCGCGTGATTTGTTACAGATTAATATTATTATACAGAAAATGTTTTTTTTTTAGAAATTCTAAATTAATCACTGCATGTTACCTACAAGCCATAAACAGTGTTATGGCTTATATAGGTTTCGACGAAAACTATGAATTCAAGGAATTCTTTATAATACTGTAAGAGGAAGATTCTATTACCTCCGCATGTTTTTTAAAAAATATTTATAGATAGTTTAATGCCATCTATTCTGCGTTGAATAAATAATTATAAAACAAATAATATAGATTTTATTCCAACTGAGATAATATTAATCTTATCATAAAATAAATATATAGATCTAGAAATTTTAGGATTGAAACAATAAAAATTATCGAGAATTTTTGGAAAAAAATTCAATGCCAGAGATTCTTACTCAACTCACAACTAAGTGTATCATAAATATATATTATATTCTCAAGGTTTATATAATTTATTGATCGATATAATTATTATATACGATATTTTAAACAATCTCCAACGAGGATGGAGAAATGATTTTCACTTGTAAGTTCCACAGTAGTATACTGTTGTTTTTCTTTCTACGGGGAACTGATGTTTTTATTTGGTATTAGCTTGCAAGATTTTTGGTTGTTTGTTGTTGATGACCTTCCATATCCCATAGTCTTTCTTACCTTCATAAAAATTCCTGACTGGTGACATAATGACTAAAACCTAAATATTTTTTTATAACCAGTGTTGTAGGTAAGATGCATATTAATTCAGAGAATTCTTTATGACACTGACTAGGGGATATATAAGTGGAGGAGATCTATGACCTCCGCATGTTTTATAAAAAAAGGAGGTAGTTTAACGCGTTGGAATTAATTTTGTTGAATAAATAATATAAATTTCTAACTGAAATGATATTAAAAATTAATCAGTGTCGTGGTTTGACACTGGGAGGGATATTAATATGAGAGACTCATTCCATTTGCAACTTTAGAATCTTTATCGAATCTTCATATGGGCGAATGGCTCTTTGGAATCTTTTTGTCATGCCATCCATCCACCGTAATCAAATAAATAAATCAATTAAAGTGTATACATAAAAAATAGAATATAGATTCCAATATTTAAAATTTAAATTATTGTTTTATTGTAATTTAACATTAAAACAGATCGTTTGTAAAGTTTTTTATATCCATTATTCTAATAAAATGTATTAAACACAACTTTAACTTGAATTCCGACTTTATTAAATATATACTTTGACGATTTCTTATTTTAAATATAATATAAAAATCATGTTCAAGTTAATTTAGTAAATCTATTTGAGTTAAAATAAAATCTACGAATAAGAGTTCAAAGATGCGAGGGTGGTGGGTTGTTAGACTGATATATTCACTCCCTAGTATTTTTAGTTATAGAAGATGTGTCTGATGGTTAGCCATTACATATTATAATATCATTGCTTAGTCGCTGATTATAATCATAACCATAATAGTTTTTTGTTACTTAAAAGTCATAATTTTGATTAATTTATAGAAGTTTTTAGAAGATGCAGTTGTGCTAGAATGTTAGACTTAAATTATTTTTTTGGACAGTGTTATAAAAAACATATAATCGCAGGAATTTCATGGAAAGTTATCCCATCAAAAAACTATTAGACGGAGCGGAAATAAATGACATTTTTTTATTTCGACAAAAAGTTTACTGTACGGTATTATTCCATTAAAATATTTTCCGTTGTTTTCTATGATATTTCTCCATAGTATAGACACTTTTTATAGTATAGTATAGACGATTTTTTAACAATACCTCCTTTAATATTACCAATTGTGCACAATACACCTCTGCTGTTACTATTTAGTCAGGTTTTAGTAATTCATAGTAAATTATTTCCAAAACTCCAGAGAGTAAACAAAGGAGTACCTTTTTCAGCCAATGATGGTCCAGGGGTAGAAACATTCATCTGATTCTATTAATTCTAACTATTTTTTTTGGCCATAGTTTGATATAGAGAACAAAATTCTATTACCTAGTAACAATCCTTCTAAGAAACGTATCTACTCACTGTCTATTTTTTATATGCCTTTTAAAATTATCCTTTACTATACTGACTATGGAGAACCAAGGTCAAGGTCTTGTGACAATCCCTTAATTTTTTTAGGGAAGTCGTACTCCAACAATGATCTCTCTGATTTTGGTTGGTTCTAAACTATTTTTAAAATTTTGAGAGCATTTATAGAACTGTCAATGATTTAATGTCTTGTTTAACTAATCAACATGACGCGTAAATAACAACGCTCAGCGATATCTTGCCACAGATTAAGCTCTCGCAGCACGTGTCACTCGTACTCCGCACATCGTACTGGATGCAAGCGAGAAAAAACATAGCGCGCGTGGCAACAGCAGCGAATATTGTTGTTTTTATTTCTTTCGCAATTCCAGACTATAAAATACAATGATTATTCTTAATGTTTATCAGAAAAAGTTTGTGATGTGTAGGATTTATATTCAAATTTGTTATTTATAATAAATGACATTAATTTTTGCTAAAACTGATATTTAAATTTTGACATTATAATAAATAAATTAGTTAATAATTGTTATTTGACGATTATTTTAGAGGCAATTTTCATACATCTGAAAATTCAAGTATACGTTTCGCCGATGTGATCAGCTAATTTTCAGCGCATGACTTTTGCGCCACGTCGGTGGCGAATTTCTTTGAATGCTCAGTTCAATAGTATCGCGTGACAGTTCCCGGAGCTGTCGTACAAGAGTTAGGAATGTTTAATACAAATGAGACGGTGGTCCACGCCATGATTTACAGCTGCAGCCAGCTCCTGGCTGCTGCAATATTTATGTTTGGACGCCGGATGTGCAGCACGGTCGCTGAGGTGAGCTGTGGCCTCGGCTTGTTTCGATATCCGCACATGTGCGAAATGAAATTGAATTTTCAGTGAGAATGCACCTCAGAACTGCCGCAACATCCTTTGCCGGGATTAAAACACTGGACGGAATCGGAATTAAATGCATTTATTTTGGGGGCGTCGTCGGGGAAATCGATGTTTTCCTCTCGAACGTGCACTCGGCGTGCATCCGTGCAAATATTTCAACTATTACATTGTAGTAGTTAATTCCATTTCATTTGAGTCTATCACAACACACTTTGAAATCGATGCTGAATAAACATCCGTGCGCTGAACGCGTACGGATGTTTATTCTCGGGTATGAGCGAAAGGTGGGCTATGTAAATATTTGATATCTGGAAATGGAATATTAGAGGTTATGCTTTTTAATTCCGGTCATTCATAACGGATGTAATTTTCGTTTGATTTTATTGAAAATGATTATATTCGCACTACGTTTATTAAACTATGTAGGTCATTTATGTTAACTGAATTAGAATTATGAAAATGTTTATATATGCTGTTCTAAATAGAAAAATATGTTTATTTATACTGATTTAAATATAAACATAATTCAAATTGAATCAATTTAACTAATAAGTCGAAATTTATGGCTTTATGAAGTCAAATTATATAATATATATTATTTTCAAACATAGTTACCTTTATATACTTTTATTTCAGTTTATTGGTCACATTAGCCTTTCAATTTTAGGTTTTTAATTAATATTTAAATAATTAAGTCTATTATTCTTGTATGTTTTTTTTTACTGTTCTGTTTTAAAGCTTATTTTTTAAGTTAGTCCATTTAATAGATCACATATTAATATGAAAATCGTGCAAAGCTTTGCGTTATAAAATAATCAAACAATCAAATTAATTTTATGTATTGCTTTTACGTCAAATACACCCTTTTAGAAATTAAATGCACCATTTTGCAAATCAAATACACCTTTTTTTATCAGTTCCTTAAAAAATGTAAAAAAAGTGGGTTCCACTGTATGTAGTAACCCGAATTAAAGTTTTTCCGCTAATTACGTTTTTTTTATCAGTTCCTTTAAACACGTATAAACGGGTTCCACTGTTTTTAGTACCGCGATTCTAACCCTGAGTTAACGTTTTCCACTAGTTACGTTTTTTTAACAGTATAGAAATTTGAAAAATCGCTTTCTGGATGTTCCGCACATCATTAAAAAATATTAAAGTAATTTTCTAAAGAATGAGAAAAAAATATTTAGAAGTTTTTAAGCTGCTAATCGGTTTGGTCATATTTTTTATCCGGTAAGGAACCCGCTTTTTACGTTTTTAAAGGAACTAATTAAAAAAAACATAATAAGCGGGAATACTTAAATTCGGGATACTACATAAATATAATGGAACCCGTTTTTTACATTTTTTTAGGAACTGATAAAAAATAGTTTAAACAGTCAGCCCATCTAAAACGTTTCCTTTAAATCGATTTTTTCCACAAAATGCTAATATTTTCAAGGTCTGATTACATATTTCGTAAATATATAATTCATTGCTGAACGAAATAAAGGTCAATACTCTTTGATTGACAAGGGATTTTGTAGAAAACATTATAGGAGGGCTGACTATATATTGAAAAATATTTAATTGCTTAACTTAATTTTTAAAAGGGTCAATTTGATTTGTAAAAAGTTGCATTTGATTTGCAAAAAGGTGCATTTGACTATATCACAAAATATATATAAAAAACTATATCAGGAAAATGGTAATAAGGGTCAACAATTTTATTCTATTTATTAATTTAATCAGAAAACACACTAATTATTTTCTGTAATTTTACTTAGAATTAAATTTACTGTCCGTTGATGTTAAGTTACGGATTTGCGAACTGGTGCTAAATATTTTTTATCACTAGAAGAGGTAGCAATATTTATTTTCTTAAATTATAGCGTTATCGTCCTTTTTTATCATTAAAATTAAATTATGCAATGACTATTTCGCCATTTTTTTCATAATGAATAACTAGTTTTTTATATAGAATAATTCTCTGAAAATATATATTAATTTTCACCATCTTTTTATTTCTAAAAAAAATGTATGATTTGTTTAATACATATTTGTTTGCCATCCACGTACAATAAAAAATGTATTCTAGATTCTTTACTTATTTAAAATTAAAGAAGCTTTCATTGGAAAAGCTCTACTCTCTCGTTGCTTCTGATATTACTGAAAGTCATGTAAATATCAAGTGATTGCTTAGGATCTCATAAATATTCATTTGTCCATAATTTTATTCAGTAAATATTCAATTTTATTTCAAAATTGATTGAATCCTAATGAAATAATACTTTGATAAATCGAATATTATAGAAAAGAGTTTCATTTAGTAGTGAATACAAGTTCGATATACTTTTCAAGAACTTAAACTGGATAAAATAGCCACAGCTTTACTAAATAGAGCAATCAATGTTCAGATCTTAAAACCCACACTAGAATCTCACAAATGTATACCATCTGCACCAGCAATGCAACAGCCATTCAGCTAGATACTCGCACGCACCAAGCAATTAGTAAATCCATGAATCTGGGGTTCGACGCCGGAGACGTCCTCGCATTTATACACCTGACGTCGGGCAATTAATATGAACGATGCCAAATTTTGGACTATGGCCAACGTACACGCGATCATTGTACTAGAAATAAACGAGTGGACCTTTTGTTTTGCACCGGGCCATAATTTATGTTGGCCCGGGGGCGCCGCTTTTCAATATGCACACACTTCGAAAATAATAACAGTATTGTGCGACGCGGCTTTGATGGCCTCACACTTATTTCGATTTAATTGGCCAAATAAATTCTGCATATACCGCTCTTTGGTTGGTGCTAATTTACTGTGGACATTGTAGTCGCATAGCTCGGTTATGCGAGTGATTTATCGGCACGGACGTATTGAATAATTTACTTATGGAATGGTCTGCATTTTTAGCATTTGGCGCGTCACTGCAGTCGGATGACGTCGGCTTAATGATTAGCGCGAATCAATCACCCGCTGGTGTAATGCTAATTTCAAAATAGTTGTAATTGGGCGCCGAGGAATAGGGTTGATGAACGATTTATTGGAAATATGACCGTGTCAATCGATATGTTATTGGGCGGATTCGATTTAGCTAAATGTCAAATGCATAGAGAGCGCCCTCGATTGTTTAAATGAGCATAAGCAATAAGATTCAAATTCATTTATTTTTTTAAATATATTTATTCTTATTAAACTGAAAAAATATTATCTTTAAATGTTAAATTTTATTTATTTTATTTATGCCGGATTCAATTCACACATAAAAAATATATACACTCAACCCTTCTAAAGCAATCCCTTCTATAGAGCGGCATGTGCGACAGTCCCTCCTATAGTGCTCTCTTCTGAGCGCCGTTTTTTACAAAACGCTAAATAAAAATATGTAATTTATATTTATTTATTTATTTGACTACGATTTATAGATGTAGAACAGAAACATTCCTAAGCACCATTTACCCATATAAAGATTCTAAAGATGCAAGGTATTACTCTCAGTGTCAAACCACGACACTGGATAATATTAATATTATCTCAGTTGGATTGAAATTTATATTATTTGTTTCATAATTATTTATTTAACGAATTATAGATAAAGTTTAAATAATTAATACCAACGCGCCAAACTACTTACATAAATATTTTTATTAAACATATGGAGGTAATGGGGCTCTTCTACTTACTAATAATCTGGATTTTTTTTTAAATCTTTTTTTAGCGGCTTATTCCATAAAGAGACGGCTTTTGATTTTTCCCAAATAACTCTATTAATATAAATCCTTCATTTCATGTCCCAAACTTTTTGTATTTATAAAAGTCTAAAGAATAAATATTATCAAGAATCATTGTTCCTTGTTATCTGCAATTCCGAAAAAAAATAAAAACAACAATATTAGCTGCCTTTGCTACCAGCGCGATGTTTTTTTATCGCTTGCATCCAGTACGATGTGCAGAGTGCGAATGACACGTGCTTCGAGAGCTCATACACATTCATTTATGCACCACATTATTTAGTAAAATCCAAAATATGGACCAAATTAAGTAGCATATCAAAATAAAATATCTATTTTAAAAAAAATATCAAGATTCAAGAAGAATTAATCAATATATTGACTTAAAATGATTGGGGTCCCTAAGAGACCCCCTTCAGACGACGCGGTTGTTTATGAACCACTGCGACGGATGGGTTAAAGTTAAACAAATGTCTCTTCTCACTTTCAGTAGACCATTTTTTTAAAAAAATATGTTGTAAGTCGTGATTAGATTAAATTTGTAATTACTATAAATATTTTATGAGATTATCATCAAGAGGTATTAAAATTAATGAATAAAATGTTAGTGATAATAATAATAATACATGTAGTCGCAGAAATCTGTCCAGAAACTGTATATATAAAAATAGTGTCTGTAGGTTTATTGATTTAAACGTAGAACCCAATTTTTATACAATATTCCATTACATTCTGACATGTTTTTCTACTAAGTACCGATTCCCGTTGCGTAATATTTAAAAAATCCTGTAAAAAAACATTTTTATATTAGGAGAGCGCCCTCGGCGACAGAGAGCGCTCTCTGGCATATTCATTTTATTTTCTTGCTTTATACTTAATACTTTAAACTACTAAACTAAATCAATTGTAGTTGATTAAAATATGATTTTTCATCTTTAAGAGCATTAGAAAAACAGTTCTAAATGCTATTGTATATGACTTGAGTTAAAATATGAATAAGTTTTTTCAATAATCATTAAAGCAAAAGCACATAGTATTATTTAATAGAGTTAAATAGAAAAATATGTGATTTGGAATTAGGCTCTCATCGCAAAATTTTCCTTATATTAAAGATACGTCTTAATTTAACATACTTTGATGAATGACTACGTTATTATAAATTATAAAAACGCAGATTTGTTGATAAAACAAACTTTATATAATATCACAGTGGAAAAACCATTGGAAAAATTCAATTTCTGTAATAAAAAACGGTACATAACATATTTTGTAATCCAGTGAAACGAAAAGCGCCCTGCCCTGGCAAAGCGCACAATGCAATCCGCCGGCAGTACATTCTGTTTAACCTGCGGCAACTTTATGATGTCGCACAGAGTTGGAAGTGCGACAAAACAATCTGCAGTGTTTAATATATTCGCCGGACACGCGAATAAAAATGGCCGAAAAATATTTTCGCCATAGTGCGGCCGCTACAGAACGGTCACGGCGCGCGACCAACTGGCAACACCGCCATAAATATGTTGTCGCTTGCGACTGAAAAAAAATGTGGAAGGTGGCATTCGCACGTGGAAAGTGCGACTAATTTATCGTGCTCCTCTGGGGCCAATCGTCGCGATGATAAATTCATACACCCGACGCCGAACGTGAAATTGTGATATATCGCTTAGTGGCGCGAGAAAGTGGAGAATGAATTTTTAAAACATGTCGCGTATTAGCAACGCTGTCGTGGAGGAGTGGTATTTAATTAAAGGTGTGCGTATTTTACTAAAAATATTAAAAAAAAAATCATCACTGTCTGTGAAATAAACACAAGATGCTTTTCCGACAAGGTCATCAAATGACGCATCGTAGCGACTGAAACGAGATTCAGCTCCCGGATGTGACGTTGTCAGTTACTCTTCAGTAGTGTTGTATGATTTTTATAATTATAAAATACTCTGTAGTATTTTATAATTGACTTTAATCGATCAGTTTTTTTAAATTGAGTCCTGACGATACTGTCAAGATCATGTTAGAGCAAAATTATTTTTTGCCAACATTGGACATTGCAGAAAGGCTTGATTTAGCTCAACAAACATTTTCGGACTATATTCGGAAACTAGGATTGGTGTGGAAATATCCGAGATGGGTGCCACATGAGTTAAGTGAGAAGAATTTGAATGATCTCTGCTTATACGAAACAAAATCGAACCCTTCTTGGAACGAATGATAACTGGGGATGAAAATTGGATTACCTATGACAACATCGTTAGGATATTGTGAATCCGGAAATCTTGCCCCCTCCATCTCTAAACTGAAGTTGAGCCTGAATAAGAGAATGTTGTGTAGATGGTGAGACATTCGAGGACCAATACATTTTAAGCTGATGAAACCAAACGAAAAGCTAAAAACACCGCTCCAAGTAAAGAGTCCGATGATGTTGAATAGAAAGGACATCATCGTACTGCTTAATAATAATGGTAGGCCATATACTGCTTTGGGTACTCGTCAGAAACTTGCAAAGCTAGTCTGGGAAATTCTGTCGCGTCCACCATACTCCCTAGATCTAGCACCATATGATTATCATTTGTTTATGTCCAAAAAAAATCAAAAACGTAGAAGATATCAGACAACCACTGGTTAAATTTTTAGCTTCTAGACATGAGGTATTTTTCAAAAATGGGATATACAAATTGCCAACTATTTAAGGTATGAAAAATGTATTATTTTGTTATATTCTAAAAATTTACAGAAATTTCCATTAAAATATAGCATTCGATGTGATCTTCGATGAAAAGGAAAAGAGGTTTAGCCTTTCATTCTTAGATACATTGGACCAAGAAGAAGAAGAATATGATATATCTCGAAAATAGTTTGAAGTCTAGAAAATAGAGACGAACATATATTAGAGGTCCCCATAAGAAATGTCGTTTTTTAATTCAAACCAATTTTTCTTATACTTTATTTAACTCTTCTTATACAAAATAATTCCCCATATTATCTATAACCTTCTGCCACCTTTCTTTCAAATCATCCATGCCCTTCTTGTAAAACTATGCGGGTTTTGACTGATTCACCTCTTCTCAGTAATTTAAATTTTGATCTCTTAGAAAATGTTCCATAGGACGAATTAAGTAAAAATCAGATGATGCGAGATCCGGCGAGTATGGAGGATGCAACAGGGTGACCCATTCAAGATCCTGAATTTTTTCACACGTCAATTTCACAACACGAAGTCGTGCGTGAATGCGTGTGGGACCCAAACACCTTCTTTTTTAATCTTTCCCAACTTCTTTAGGATCCTCTGAGTACTTTACCGATAATTTTTCAATGGTCAGCATCGGGTCGTCTTCGATTGCAGAATTCACGGCTGCTTCATCCTCCTGGACGGATGGTCCACTTCGAGACTCGTTTTCCAAACACAAATCCCCAGATTTAATTTTTTTGAACCATCATTGGCATTTCCTGACATCCAATATGTCCCCGTAAATCTCGCAAATATCCTTCGTAGCCTCTGTCGCTTTCTTTTTCAAATGATATTGAAAAAGTATACAGCTCTGTTGTTCCGACAGACACGTCTCTCCCATTGTCGTCAGAGGGATAAAGAAACCTTTTTTGTCTAAAGGCCATGAGCAGGTAGCCGCTACACAAGAGAAACTTATAAGACGTCCTTACTGCTTAACAGACTGAAGGAGACTATTTTAAAGATGGCGCATTGAAAAAAACGACATTACTAATGGGTATCCCTAATAGTTGCTCGAAAGCTAACAAACGCATTCACACTACAAAAACGTTATAGAATTTTCTAGAATGTCCTACAAGGTTAGTTACGTTTTATTCCCCATCTACAGTAATGATTTTCTTAAGATTAAGACTTCTATAAGCATTAAATTCCAAGTCTGGACCCCGAGACGTACAAATAAGTTCTTGAAAGGTTGCGATATTCATTTTTTAGGTTAAAAAATCGTTACTAGTCAGTTTCTTAGGCATTCCAATAAGTATTAGCTAACGGTTGAGAAATAATTCATAAATTTTATCGCAGAGAGTGCTCTCTGATAAAAATAGAGATAACCCAATACTATATAAAATTACATTCTAATATTAGCATTCATCTTATTGGAAAGGTTATGTTTAATATAAAAAATATTTTGTTCAGTAATACTCTTATTGACTTAAACTTTCAGCGAAAGTAGATTTTTTAAATAATATAATAGTTTGTTTTATTGAATATCATTTTTAATGAATACTATAGATTTCTGTTCGTTAATATATCGATGCTGAAATTTAAACTTGTTGTTTCTCAAAAAATTAAACTACACCGAAGAGTCAGAGAACTATTTATAAAACTAAAACTTTTAAATGAACACTTTCGCAAATACTTGAAACATTTATGTATATACCCTAAGACACTAAAGTCGATCAGCCTAGCCGACCTGAGGATTACAGCATTACTTGTTAAACGATTATTACATCGAAGAGGAGGATAAACATAATATAAATGATAGTGATAGTGATAATGACTGCACACTATCCGAGAAGGCTATCGCCTTCTTACATGGTTGACCGTTTCAAACTGACCTCTCAACTCTGGGGCATCTATATATAAACTAAGGGTCTCGTCGGGGGAAACAATGTTTGCCTTTGTCTTGATCCATGACACGTGATGATTAGGTCACTGCACCCGATAGATCTCAAACTATGAAGCCTTGCTCCTGTTGTATGAAGCTGTACCTAATTTTGATGCGTAGTATAGCAAACACTTTGAGAGCCGGGATCCTTCTAGAACTATATTCGGGTTAATATCTTCATAAACCAGATAAGTCGTCACCCGTGATCTCATCGCATTAGCTCACTGCCGAATCACTCTACATATGTCATAGACCAAGCAAACCGATTTTCCAGCTTTCCTCCGACGTTACAGTAGTTTAGATCTTTTAGATCCTACATTATTTACATTTTATTAAACGAATTTAGACATGCATAAAAATATATTGAACTTTT
Organism: Philopotamus ludificatus; assembly: GCA_022495035.1. NCBI lineage: Eukaryota > Metazoa > Arthropoda > Insecta > Trichoptera > Philopotamidae > Philopotamus > Philopotamus ludificatus. The sequence goes on from JAGXCT010036275.1 coordinate 34,666, forward strand.
ATCCGCAAGCTCATAGACATGTCTATTGCAAAGCTTATTTTTTTTATTTTAATAAAGATATAACGCTCTCTATTATAGAAAAAAAACCCACTGACATCTAACACAGATGTAATGAATAAATATTCTATGCAACAGTTTGTAAATTTACAAATATTTTATAACCCATAACGTGAAAGCACACAAACCCCAAAGTGTACTTAAGCACCTGGGGAAAAAATAAAAAAAATATTTATATATGAAACACGGTTGAAAATTTTCCGAAAGCCGACGACACACTCATAGAGAGTGTAGTGAAAAATATTTTTAGTGGAAAATTAACGCGATAAATTTCTCTTCATAAACTGACGGCGCGGGAGCCATAAATTTTTAACTGGATCGCTGGATGCATATTTAACGACGACGGAGGAGGGGTTCGGGGGGGGGAGGTAGGGATTGTTATAGTACACTATATTTATTTTTTTGCAAGGGCCCCCGGGCAGGTAATCCGATTGGGGCCCTGCCGGCACGTACAGGCCCGCTAACTGAATACACAGCGCCGTTGATGCGACAATAAAAATAATGGCGTAATGAAACTTGCAGGCCATTCGAATTGCACTCGTGTCAATAAACTGACTTGTTTATTGTTATGGGAGAGAAATTGAAAATGGCGCGACAATATCGCGGCCCTACATTTTTTCAGCCAATTTCAGTGCGTGAAAATTGGGTGCGAACGGGGCCGTGATGTGACATAATAACTGTATTCTGCCGCAATTTTATTCCATTGATTGCTTTGATATTGGGCCGGTAGAAAAATAATTTAGGTTTAATGTTTTCAGCTAATGAAGAGATAGTTAAATAAATTATTATAACTTTTGTAGACTGTTTTGTAGATTGTAGATTATAGCAATTGTAGACTGTCATTATTCATTTTATTTGGTATATATTAGCTCAGTTCTCTTACTTCATCCGATAAATAATGACAATATCATTTTCAAGCGTTATACATTTCCACATTTTTTACTTAGGCAGTTTTATACATTTTATTACAACAACGGTTGTATATTTTCAAAATTATTTTTCTATTTATTCAGAGGACCTGGACATGTTTCTTGCCACTTTTATTAATGCTCGATATTTATTTGTTATTAATGCTCGAAACATTTCTATCAATCAAACCACATTCTGTTTAAATAGTCCTACTAGTGAATATTAAATAATAAGTGTTTATTGTACAAAGCAAAAATGAAGGTCAATGGAAATAAGTATATAATAAAAAAAAAAAAAACCTAGGAGAATATCCTTATTCATTTTGTATGTTTTGTATCCTCTTGTTTGAAAATGTTTTAAAATTTAATGTATTATTTTTTTTTATTTATTTTTATTTTATTTATTTATTTATTTAGAACAATGCGTGATTAATTACAGAATGACAGTTCGCCAATCACGCATAATAACTATAATAATACATGAAAGTAATAACACAACAACAACATATATTACAATAAATTGAAGAATTATAAAATTTCATGGGATATCAACAAACGGCTATATTTGACGTCGATATATCCACATATTCGACCAAATGGTTGAGCAAAGTAATAGCTCTGGCTACCGGAGAGTTTCACAGGTGAACTCCTGTATAGCCTTTTGGCGGAAAACACGTGAACGGGTTCGATGGTGGCGGAGGTGGCTTCCATAAGGACAACTCGCACAGTACAAGGGGGTTATGTATTGCGCCAACCAATAGCTTGAAGAAGTGCTTTGCCAAGTAAATCGACCTTCTTTTCTCGAGGGTTATATACCCCAGGCAGCCCTGTACCCATGCGCTGGGGTATAAACTTGGGTAGAATCAAAACTCCCTCATGTAGAGATACCTAAGAAATTTCTTCTGTATCTTCTCTTAAAATCTGAAGGGAATTCGAAGGCGTCATAAGGCGCCCATATAATGGAATATTCGAGGCAAAACAAGACAATGCATCGTATAGCACTCTCATTATGACTAAGGTACATTATGTGGTGAAATTTCTCAAGACGAAGCCCAACATTCTTGACGATCTATACACACGTCAATTTTGTGTAAATAATTTTAACTTAGAATCAAACAAAAATACCCAGATCTTTAACAGACGATTGCTTAGAAAGAGTTGCAGCTCCCAAGACTGTAATTAAATATGATGGGCTCTTTTGATCTGAAAATGTCGTTGTTTGACCTTTCCAATACTTAATGGAAGACTGATTTAGTATTGATGACTGACGAAAGAATCAATGTCCAGCGCAGCAGAAAGGGCATCTTCCACTAAAGTAATAGATCGAAATATTTTTGATCGTCTGCGAAAGTGAAAATTACATTAGAAGGTTACTATGAATATCATTTATAAATAAAATAAATAATAAAAGGTCCTAAATTTGACTCCTGCGGAATACCGGAAGGTGTATTGTATGTATACGACGTTTGGGAGTCGTATTTCACATATTGTTTCCTCTCTGAAAGGTAACTCGAGAAGAAGCGTACGAGATTATCCGATAACCCGAAACTGTCTAGTTTCAGAATGAGTCTGGCATGATCGACATCAAACCTTTTGGTGTTAGCCCGAATGGCAATCGACTTGAACCCCTTGTCCAATGACTTAGACACAAAGTTTGAAAAACCAAATTTCGTGACTGTTGAGCGTCAGGCCGAAATCCATGTTGTAGTCGATAATTCTACATTCCAATATTAAATATGTATTTATGCAGAATCATCTCAAACAACAGGTCGGATAGAACAGCCACTGGTCTGTAATTGGCGACATTCGACTTATCTCCTTTTTTTAAATATGGGAGTGACTTTGGAAAGTTTCCACAAGTCTGGAAACTGGGACGACTTTATCGATAGGTTGAAAATATGACGAAGAGGCTCAGTTAGTTCATCTTGACATGCTTTTAGAACGAAAATTTATGTTCATGTTTATACATATTCTAGATTTTCTTCCAATTTTACAACATTTAATTAATTTTAGCAATGTTCTTTACTCAGCTTTTGCTAGCCTGATTAATATATAGTGAATTATGAACCTTAAATAATTATTCTGTGAGGATTTCCCTTCCATAATTCTTTACATCCGAAATATTAGGGGTACCGAACGAAAATTTCGTGATTTAGAAAAGGATCTGTTTGGTCATCAGTTGTGTTTCTTTAAAAAAACCACGTTTTCTACATTTGTTTGGTCCGTTGACATCAGAAGATCGTCTTTCAAAAAATTGTTTTTTTTCTTAGCTATATTTTAAATAGAGGATTTTTAACCAGACTATAGTTTATTTTGCGAAACTGCCTATTGTATGAGTTCCATAAAAAACATAAAAACATCTATTCGTCAGTGTCAGGGACGCTTTAAAAAATTGAAAATCGGAATTTCGATTTAAAAATTAGCTTCGAGAGACGAAGGTCGTCAAAATGGATGATGACATTTTAAGGTGTGAAGTCGAAGCAAACCCCATAAAATATATTTACCAAATAGCAAACGTACTTGGATACTCTAATTTAATTGTGCAAAAGCATCTAAAAAAATAGGCGTAAGGGTAGGTATGTGGAAGAAGCTCAAATTAGAAAAGGAATCATCATTTCTCAGAACTCTGGTGACTGGGGATGAGAAGTGGATAATGTACACGAAAAAACAATGGCTTAAAAAAATACAGACACCAAAACCACATCAAAGAAGGGTCTCACAAACCGAAAGGCCCTTTTTTCGGTGTTATGGGATTGTAAAAGGATCATTCATTAAGAAATGTTCTCATATGGCCAAACCATAGCTACTGAGATTAATTGCAAACAAATCGATCGTTAAAATAAAGCAATAAAAACGAAAGCGGCCCTCAATATGTAGAAAAAAAGTTTTTTTCCACTCTTTGACAACTCACTCTATTCACCTGATCTAATCTATATTTAGATCATTGCATCATTTTTTGTATGAAAAAAATACAATAACATCGACGCAAAAAAATTGGGACTTTTTTACAACTAAAACTACTCCTTTTTATTCAGATGGTATTTAGGTAAAATCTTTCAGATATGTGAAAGAATGTTATAGAAATAAATGTAGATTATGTAATAGACCATTGCATAACAAATACATGCGAAATTTTCATCCCCTACCCCTAATATCAACTTTAATACCAGCGTACTTACTTATTTACAATTTATAACACTGATTTTTTTGTCGATATAATTTCATTCCGGTCAAGTTTATTATCTTCAAAAAATATTTCTAGGGTATTGAAATGTTTTTTTTTATAATGCTTAAAAATATCAGTAAAATAGAGCTTTTGTATAAAATTTCATAAAGCAGATACGAGCAAAAATATATATTTTTATTTAGCATAATTGTGTTAATATAATCTTTCCAGGTATATAATATTATATTATTTTTTATTTAATTAATTTATTAGTATATTGTTTTAAAGAATAAGACTAGGAATGTATTCGTATATTATTTTTGAATGGGTAGTTCTATTTGTTTTCCCCCGGACCCACTCTAGCCGTTCGCTACATCCGAAAGTTTTATTGAGTTAAGCAACAGTTGCAGAATTTAAAGGCAATTGTAGTTGCCGAGTCACATATTTGTGCTACCCCAAGACAGGTTTTCAATTAACATTACCTTCACTCCCGTGCACCTTCATTTCGTGGTTCTACTTGCGTGGAAAACCTCCGGAAAATGGGATTAGGTCTGCGTTTCGCCCTATATATGCCCGTTAGATACGCATCCCTCTAATTGTTTTACGTTTTTTTTCCGCAGTAAAAGTTGGCGAAATGAGGTGGCGGTCGGTCCTCCCCTGCCTAATTTTTGTACCCTCGCTCGATTTGAATCGGTGCCTGACACTTGACATTGATTAAAATTTCATTTCCTAAAGTCTCACATAAACCTCACACCTGCACAGATTACTCGGAATTTTCATTTAAAAACTTCACTTTCAAAGTTCACATCCGCGCCGAGGATCTGAGTCAGAATGACGAACGCGATACGGCGTCGCGATGTCGCTTACGACCTTTTGTGGCAAGTTTTAAAAGTCGGTGTTACCTTAGCTGGGTAGGTCTCCCCGGACGAAGAAAAAATAAAACAGATCTTGTTGGAAAGTTTTTTTTTTAATGAGAATGTCTAAGGGTGGTCTTTGGGATGAGGTGAGGTGGATGGAGGGGGTTGCGGTCCACAACGTCTTGGTTTTCCTGGCTCACGTCTGCTAGGAAATGAGTGAATTTTAAATGTTATTATCTAAGTTTTTTTCCTGGAAACTTTGACAGGAGTTCAGGTAAATGAATAACTTTGGCGATTAAACTCGAGGGGAACCAGCGAGATTTTAACTTTAGCAGATTTCAACTTCAAATTATGAAATGACACGTGTGCACATAGGCACCTATACACTCATATCTGAAATACTTGGGGAAATAAAGATTTTATGATAATTTCATAACATGTTGAGCAACAATTTTGAAGGAAATAAAACTTTTTTATATAAATAAGTATAATTATTTTATTGTTTTTAAACAATTTATCTAGTATCATGTATCATTAACATATTTAATTTTATTAATTTAAATTGTAGGTTATTAAAAGTATATTTAAATTTTAAATTAATAATTCAAATGTTTTTTTTCACAATTTTTTCAAAATAAGTGAATTTATTACGTCGTCATATTTTATTCGCGTATCAAAAAGGCTTCGCGTTAATTCATTCTGTTATAATATCTTTTAGTATTCTGAAAATTTTCTAGTGAAAGTGCTTAGTGTGAGTTTCAAATTTAGTGTATACTGATGTACAGCAATACGTGTTTCCTGATAGTTACGTTAAGACATCTAAAAAGGTACAAAATAAATATGTCATATTTAATATCTATTTTAAATATTCTTTGTACAAACATTATAATATTTACTTTGTATTAAAAATTTTGAGGACAATTACGTATATAATGTACGTTACGTACCAAAAAAGTATAGATGAATTTCAAAGGGAATTTTATAGAAAAACGGTTAATTTAGATATTTGAATTTTATATTTAAAAATATCTCGAAGGTTCTCGGACGTTAAAAAACAATAAACTATACGGAGATTGTTTTAAATATAATTTATTTATAATATAAGATTTTGTTTGATTTATAATCATATTATATTTTTTTTTTGCTTATACTCTATATATACTCTAAGATTTTATTCACATATCTATTGATTATTTATTTTTTACCGTTAAACGCAAATATCAAAAATTACCTTTACTCCTTTAAGTGCGGCGCGCATGACGTTCATGTGCATACTAATCATGTCCAGGATGCATTGCGCATGACATTCATGCACGCGAATCTTTCGAACTTTAACTTGTCGTTACATGCAAACTACAGGGAATTGAGTGATGCTGTTTGTTTTAAAACTATCAATATATCAATATGTTTTAAAGCTATCAATATATTTACAACATATCATTAGAAAGCTATAGAAACAGATGTACAGGGGAAATTTCTTGTTTAGCTCTGCCATTTTGTATGTATTTTTTTTTTCAGATTATTAGAAATGGCCATGTAATTTTTTTTAAATTATTAACTAAAAACTAATAGATCACAGCAACACAGAGAAAAATTCAATTGATACTGTATAATCTAAACTCTTGATTTTTATTTTGTTGTAGTATTTATTAGATGAATCTGCGATTTCGGTTCGCTTACAAGAATCTTTAATGATTTTTTTAAATTTATTAGCTATTATATCTTCACAATCTCTATTGGCCTTATTTAATCCAGGAAATTTTATTTAATACGATTGATAATTTCTATCTTTTTACTTACATCATCATTCTCTATCTTTCCCGGTTGAGAATGCAAATAATATCTGGATCATTTATATTAATATATTAAAAATTGTAAATACATTAATTTTATTCTAACCACTCAATGTTTTTTTATCGTTATTTTGAAAGCCTTGTAAATTTTTCTTTAGCTTTTATATTTCAGATATAGAATATAAGAATAAAAAAAAACTTTTCAAAGATTTTCATAAACGAACGAGTGTACTCCTTGTATAAATTCCAATATCAGTATTCGATCAAAATTTAATTTAGTGCTGATTTTCGTATCAAAGTTTGAGGTTCAAAAAAGCAAGGAATGTCGGTTCATTAAAAAAGCAAAGGCCAAAGTCTGTTTTTAATATTTCATATTGACAAGAAGAAGCATTATTTAATAATATTACTGCTTTCTGTAAAAATCTCTCACTTCTAGAGCTCATTTAGTTTTGAAGCTATCTTCAAAGATCTCTCTATCGATTCATGCGCCATTCTCGCTAATAATCAACGAGAAGATTTCGCGTTTTTGTTTATTTAAATGATTTTATTTTAGAGTCGTGCCGATGGGGTATATTGGGTAACCCAAGTTTTTTTTTATTTTTTCTATTCGCATCACATTTTTTTGTATTTGTCTAAAAAAGTCCAAAGAATAAATCCTTTATAGTCTGAAATTGTCAAGAAAAAATAAAAACATCAATATTCACTGCTTCCGTTACCACGGGCGCAATGTCTTTTCTCGCTCGCATCCGGTACGATTTGCCAAGTGTGAGTAAAACTTACGAATGGCATATTCTGCGAGAGCTTAGTCTGCGGCGAGACATCGCCGAGAGCGTTCTCATTTACGCGTCATCTTTTTAATATGTAAATTAAATTCATACAAGGATAATTTGCTAATCAGAAAATCCTCACACAGAAAATTCTTAATCATAAGTTCTTAATCGAAAAAATATAATATAGGGGCAGTCAAATGTGATATATTAAAATTAAAATAATAAATAATCGGTCCAAAAGCTTTACGGGTATAAAAAAATCTACGCTAAAGCTAAGTGTAAAATTGCATGTATCAGGTGATTAGTCGATTCCGTTTGACCTCTTACCTCTCGACCATTACAATACTCATTTTATTCGAGTTATTGTAATTTTTGTGTAACATTTTCATCTTGCATCGACTATTTAACGCGATAGCGACGCTTTAACCCATTAGGAGCGTCCATAAAAGTGAAAGTGGGTGTTGGAACACTTTGCGAGATCGCCGATAGCGGGCTGCTGGTGCACGCAGCGGTTCAGTTCTTCTTATTTGGCGGTCGGGATGGGGTCGGGCGATGGGGTAGTTGCCTCTGCAAACAAGTGCTCCCGCGGCGGGACCACCAGAGCGTGAACCGATAAGGACTCACCTCTAAACCCGGGGGTCTCACCTCCGAACCCGTGCACGCCTTCACCATCCACGTGAGTTCACGCGGTGTGCGAGCCAAACTTTCGCCTAATCTCCAATTTATTTCACGTGACGTTTTTGAACTGTCAGGTAGCGAAGAAACGAGGTGTGGCACTTAATATCTTCAGCCGTCGCCAGACAGTGACGAAGAAGATCTATTGTGTACATTCTCGCACGTGGCGACCTATTCTTTTTTCATGTTTCTTGGCTGAAAATCGATCGACGTTCGTCGTTACGTTAAAATTGGTTATTATTGTTAATAATGAAAACATACCTTTGGATATTTGAGTGCTTATTATTCGTCTGATTCAAAACGTCTAGCGCGATTTGCAATTCTAATTGGGACCGCGGTCTTAGATAAACATTTACCTGCTTAATATGTATTTAAACGGGAAAAAATGTAAAGCCCAATGGGGTGGGGGGTGAAATGGGCGGCCGGGGAGTATTGGTCCACGTGGCCAGGTTGCCATTTCAATTGGATTATCTGAATAATAATTGATTTCATTGTAGAAACATAATATATAATTTTCAGAATGTTCAGATCTTATGTAAATATTTTCATATAGTCGTATATTAAACATAATTTCAATACGGTAATACCTCGATTTACGCGGTTCTAGCTCGTATTGCCCCTATTATAAGATTTTTTTTTAAATATACAGCTTGATAGTAATGCACTCTGTATCAGCAGATAGCACAAAACTTTCATTTTAAAAAAAAACCATGTCCAATCAAATATAATTATTTTTAAAGTTCAGTAAAATGAGTAAATAGGTCAAAATCTTGCTGCTGATTGGATTCAAACTATTCGCTCATAAAATATGAGATTAGAAACAGATTTGGTGATCATTCCTATAGGAATGACTTTGCAAATACAATCTTTGGATGTTAATATATAAAAAAACATCTGTCACTAATCTGTGTGAGACCCTCATCAATAGATTTAAAAAATGTTGCATATTTCATAAAATGGATGGTACTGAAGATGATATTTTATGGGACAATATGATTGAAAATTTTAAAGACGATATTATCACTGATGCCACGGATGATGATCATCATTATCAGTATTTGCCACTGAGGGCATGGGCCTTACCAAACTTTCAAATGGTAGTCGAGGCCAAAAGAACCTGAGTCTCACAAGTGACGTCCATACCGTGGGGACCCAAGCCGTCTTGGTATGCGGTTTTTTGTAAAGAGTTTCTCTCTCTTGGTCATTGCTGGCATTGGACGTACATCTTTTACCCAGTTGGTATCGGATTTTACCATTTGGTATGCGTCGCAAGTGGGTGGGGGTTTGCCTCGGTATTCGTTTTCCTCTTCTTTAAGGCGTTAGATTAGGGTAACAGATTAGGTTTTTCCTTCCCAGGGTATACTGGTGAGAAATCCGTTAGTGACCAGATTTATTTATGCAAATTAAAATATGTGTACAAATACATGTACATATTTTTTTGGGGTGCAGTATTTTAGGTATTTATCAAAGTTTACTTGGGTTTTTAGTCAACTCCATGCTGGTTTATTTTGACTATAATATAAAAAAATGTTTAAAAGAGATGCTGACCATAGTTATTAACATAACTGATCTGATTAGTTGCTGTAGTTTGACTTGTTTATTTCATCTTTTCACGTTTAAATAGCTAATTTACTATTATCTGGATATTTTTTTTTTAATATTTTTTTAATAATAGTAAAGGAAATGTTTTTCCTCCAAAAGATTAAAAAATAGGGGTCGCCTTATGATTAGTCGTAGATTTTACCCCTTCTCTTTTTCTTTATTTTGTATTATTATGTAAAATAACTATTTTTCTTCTGAGATAGTGTTTTGTTAGTCCTTGGTCCTAATTAAACCGAATTTATATGTATTTATATGCAAATTGAAGACAAAATACATGCCCATATGCCAAGTACGAAACCTTGAACCTCTGAGAGGTGAAGAGTACGGCTTATAATTACGGCACTTATTACAGATAATAATGAAACGAATTTGGAAGTACGAAGAAGAACCATGCTGGCAAACCGGTGCTACATTGGACTTCAACAGAATCTACGGTCGAAATTCCTCTTAAGGAAGACTATACAAGGATATACCGGTTATAGCCGTCGGTAGAGTGGCTAGATTCCGGGACGTGAGCCGGTCACGTGTCAAGGATGTAGGACAGTCAGCAGCCGAAAAGACTAAGTCTTCCTGTCCTTGGAGGAAAGGTAGACCAATGCTGAGGTGGTTGGATTATGTGAAAAGAGACACTGCATCATTTAAACTTAGCGGAAGATGGAGCGACGTGGCGACAGACCGGATAAAATGGAGAAGGTGTTGGATAAAACCAGGGCTTTACACTTGGACTGTTGCGCCTCTGATGATGATGATGTGCAAAGTTGTAACCCGATTTCGACTTACGCGTTTATCGCCAGACGCGTTTTTCTTTTTTTATGAAAAAATTACCTTGGAATCATAGGACTTTGAGGTTAGAATTTATTTAAAATCAAACGTGGATTACAAATTGACAGATTCGATTAGATGAATAGCAAACAGCAACGGTAATCCGCTTTATAACTCAATAGTAACACACTATTAAAGTTAACTATAATAACTAAAAATCCTGGGAATTCCTATATATCTTAGTATATCCCAGCACTTTTGTAAGTGATGGGAGTAACCCCTTTCTTTGTCTTGATCCATTGGATGTCCACATCGGATGACACAAATCCATTAATCTCAAACTGTGGGTCAATATTCTTATTGTATAGAACTGTGCCCTATTTTTATGATGCAATGTAAAATATACTTTGAGTAGCGATTTCCTTTTAGAACCTCATTTAGGTCAATTGTCTTTAACAACCTGATTGTGACATCTGACATTGAAATTTTCCGCTTTTTCTCGACTTTACATGTTTTTTTTATCGATGAGCTGGGTTTAACTGTTAAACAGATGTAGGCAACGGGTGACCTCATTTATCATCTGATGAAGTTGACCGGTCCACTCATAGTGGTAGTAGGTAGTTTGTTGGAACTTTGTTCTTCCATCATTCATTGATTCCAATGATAATTATTTATTTTACCTTTTTTTAGAACGGATCCAATGTACAAATTTCATTCAGACACACGTACGTACCAATCAATTAGCAGTTGGAGGTATCCAATAAATCGGCACTGGTAATCCACGGCGGCTTAGGCACAACCTCCGCACCGGGTGACTCGGGGCACAGCACCTCGCACCTAAGGTCGCCGACAGATGCTGCGTCACGATCGTGCTAAGCCCGACGTTACCTAGCAGACACGTCTTAATAACACCTTTATGAATCGATTATCCATAGACGTAATACCTCCGGGAGCCGGGGGGATGAAGTGGGCTTAGGGACGGATGATCAAATACGTGCCCTCCACTTCTTACGCGCCCCCGGGCCCTCCGTTTGCAGAGGGCGCCCACCTTGGTTACTGTTTGCACCGGTCTGGGCCCGCCACCGCCATTGTGCTTCTTAATTGACCGAACGTGCCAAGACTGGGATCCGATTCTTATTTGGACGTTTTGAATAATTGATCGGCGAAATGTGTCCACGGCCATTGTTAAAAGCCTTATTGTGAGGAACTCGTCTCATCTCCCCATTAAAAGGGAGATGATGGACTATAATTTCGCTCTATATATATTGTAAAAACTAAATCATATTTAATAATTATTTCATAATGTAATATATCAAAATTATACCCCGTATAAGGTAGAGGTGTGCCGTAATAGGTATAAAACAATTTGATTGTGGAAGTTTGAAGGTATTATTACCATCGGTAAGTCGTAGAACTAACTAAAATCCTCTCTACACAATTGAATTTCAACCCTTAATAATTGGGGGATATAACTGCTTTGAGACTTTATGATTAAAATTAAGTGTTTTGGGATCCGTTATGAGGTAGAAGCAGAAAGAGAGAGAGAGAGAGATTCGCGTCCTAGGCCTGCGAATTATTCAATCGCGAGAGGGTAACCTTGAATAATTGATAAGGACGACATATTTATAAAAGAAATCGAATATTTTCCTTAATAAAATCATTGTTTATTTAGACGTCGACGGGTTAATCGGCGTCTGTCGTAATCGATCCTCTCGTTTAATAATTGAGCGTCGCTCAGGTGCGGTTAACCCTTCATTCCAGTGAATCAAATGGCACAGATTTGAAAGTTATCTTCATTAGGGCGCTAATAGTTTCCATTTGGATACGTGAGCTATTTCCCATGGTCTATAGCTGTAGCCGGGACTATAGACAGGACATTAGGGGGTCCCCTCTACAATCACTCTACAGATTACCTGACTTCCCCTAGAAGCGACCTCTGCCGACAAGTGCGCAAGCTTTATAGCACTATAAAGCCCTTCATCATTGTGTCTGCGCCTTGGTTCTCAAACTGAAAATAAATAAATATTTACGTAAAATATGTTTTACATATAATTTATTGTAATTTTGCTTAGGTTTAGTCTCCAATTTTCTTTTAATTAAGTTTTAACATATTTTTTTTAGTTAATTATAATAAAATACCAAAATAAATAATACAAACATGAAAAATTAAACCTAGCCGTGTCGATGGGGTCAATTGTGTACATGTAAAAATAAATCCTACACGTCACAAACTTTTTGTATTTGTCTAAATAGTCAAAAGAATAAATATTCAATAAAATCATTGTCCATTGTATTGTGAAAAAATAAATAAAAAACAACAATATTCGTTGCTGTTGTCACGCGTGCGATGTTTTTTCTCGCTCGCATCCGGTGAAATGGGCCAAGGGCGAGTGACACGTGCTGGGTGTGCTCAGTCTACGGCGAGACATCGCTGAGAACGTTAAAAATATTGATTCGTTAAAAAATCTAAAATATCGACCAAAAAAATCTAAAATATAACAAGTTTGACAGTCCCTCCTATACCGCTCCTTACTTGAACGTAATTTTTTAAGATCAAATTACATTTCGTAAATATATTAATATATGTATTGCATTGCCGCGAGATATAAAGCTTTGGTTGACAATAAAATATAACAATGATTAAAAAGTGGTCGTTCAATTTACAAAATAAAACTAAAAAGTCATTTTTAACAGTGCCTTTGGTTTCTATAACGCTGGTTTTCTATAGCGTAATCCCGAATTCTTCGTTATAAGAGGGCTGACTTTATATATAGTCAAACCCTGTTTTTACGTTTTTGAATGGACTGATAAAAACGCAATTAAAGGGAAAACGTAAATTTTAAGTCAGAAACGGGGTACTAAAATAAAACTGTATTTTAAAAATTCAACGTAAATAGCGGGATAACGTGATTTTCAGGCACGTTTTTTGTGATTTTACGAATTTAGTATTTTTTGAGTAGTCTAAATTTAGTGTTTTTTTTATATTTCTCTTGAATTACAGTTCTGATAGATTTTTAAACTTTTTTTAATTTTATTAGTTTTTTTCCCCGAGATAGATGACTAAGAATTTATTTTGTAAGACAACAATTAGGAAATTTTCGTGTTAAGAATTGTAATATATTAATACAGATTAGGTAATAATTTTTTACATTAAATTATGTTATTAATTAAGTGCGGGTACATATTTTTTAGAAAAATTATATATATACTAGAAATCGAAATATTTTTTTATATATTGTATTTATTTAATTATTTTGAGAATTCCTGGTACACCAGAACGAAGTACATGGAGGTAAGAGTTTTCCGTCTCCGTCCCTGTCGGCCGTCTCATCGCCGAGGAAATTAATGATAGGCATCTGCCCTCATCTCATATCCTCTTTACCTCCAGATCGGCCCTTAGGTGAGCTGCCCCTGGATTAATGGTGCCGCGGCAAATTCAATGAGGGGACCCAAAGACAATTCGTATTATTCAAAAGCTGACGTACCGCCACTTCTTCTTAGTCATTTTTTAAGCAGAGCGTCTCATTGATTTCGTGAAAAATGAATCTATCGCAATGCTCATATTATAACAATGCACGTGGGTATACTCAAGGATGTCTGGGATTCTGATGATGCACGCAATTTGATTTATGACAATGTAATTAAGGGCGTCTGTATATTAATTAATGTAAATTGTAGCGTTGAGTATCAATTTCTGGAATTTATAGGGATGGATGTTGGTGGCTGTCAGATTAGAGGCAGGTAAGATCCCGTGCCAGACATTTTAGAGCTATTATAGAATTGTTAATCCTTGCGTTGCTAATGCGATCGGATTATTTTGACGCGATACTCGCTTAATCTTGAAGATGAAGTTCATTTCATAGGAATTGTCGTCATTTATTTTTAAATGAAACAGTAAAAATTTGCAAATCATATTCCCTTTCCAACTGCACTCCCTCGGGGAGGGAAACGGGCAGTGTTCCGCTTTTATTAGCTTTACCTGTCATCAAGTGAACTGTAAAAGAATTTAAAAGAGTTTCAGCTAACGATTTTTCTACCTTTGCAGCGTTATGCCTACTTATCTGTACGTGATGGCAACACATTAGGATCTCTCCTCTCTCTCCTCCTGCCGTTCTTCTTTTATTCTTTTTGTTTGTTTGATGGCAGAGTTAAGTGAGTAACTTTTAATGCTGTTCTCGTTGAACACATTCTCACTTTACAATGAGCTACCTAATTGTAGCCACTTACAATTGATTTTTAAATTAAATTATTTTATTTTTTTTCACGGCTAAGAACGATCTTGTACCAAAGCCAAACAATCAAGGGGAGAGTTGTAAGGTCGTAAAAATATATTCTGCTGGATATTGTTGCTCGGCGTGGGGGAGATCGACATAAAAAATATGGGTATGAAAAGTTTTGTGTGTTGCCAACAGCAGGAAGTCATCATCCAGGTAACGCGTCATAAGTCAGCAGAATTATTACCTGCTGTAGAATATGATTATGACTTTAGGGAGCTTTAAGGGAACATTTCGCATTTACATTTTACTGGAGGCAGGTGTAAAAAAAATCCCTCTGTATCATCACGCATAATAAAATATATTTACGCAAAACTTTCCATGCCCCGTATCATATTTCTCTTTTGTTTTTTGTCCCCAAGGTCGATTCAAATCACGTATTTTCATCTCTCTCTCGAGTTTTTCCGTGGAATTTTTCTTTCCAGACAGGAAAAATAGAATTAAATTTTGCGGTTAAAAACAGCAATATTAAATAACTCATCCACCTAAAGACGAGAAGTTTTGTATATTTTTTTTGTTGTTATATTCTCTGTTACCTTATTTCACCGTTTTATATTTCCGACACGGCAGTTATCCTTCGCCAAATTTATCCCCAATCGGGGAAAACATTCCGCATTTTTTGTCGGGTTGAAAATAATATATGGAAAAAAAAATTGTGTATCTGTGTACGTATTATAAAGTGGTGTCGTATATTTCGCGACGGCCTCGTTCCGCGCGTAAAAAATACGACAACAAAATATTCATTTTCGCATTTGGAAAATTTTCGACTTCAAATAAATCGCACGGAATGAATATCTGAAGAGTTTTGTCTTTATTTATATAAAATGTAATATAATGACGTCGTGAGCGTGCATTGATTTTTTCACGGGTTTCTTTTTGTAGGGCCGAAATTAATTTTTACGTTGTTGGTAATCTCAACATCTCCGGCTGCCGCCCCCGCTCCGGATATTGGAAAACTATCAGCCCTGTCCGAGATAGGGCTGATTGAATTGTTATCAGATAGGAGGAGGTGAGCCGCCATAAAGCGGGTCACCGTCATATTTTGCAATATCGGGACCGGGCATTTCGGCGAGGCAGAGTTCGACAAGCGTAAGTGCGCGGTATTTCAGCCATGGCGACATCTGTGAGCGACACATTATTACAGGTGCCGCGATATATCGCCTCTACGCGTGTTCCTGGCTTCAGGAAAACATACACGGCCACCCTGCTATCGCCCTCCACGAGGGAGTGGGACCTACCCCCACTATCGCCCCCTGCGCCAGGTCAACCGGGCGATCCCCGCGCAGAAATCATCCGAACGATGATCGTAAAGTGGCGGCGGTGACTTTCCGTGTATTGAGGGGGGTATTGATTTTGTTGCCACGTACCTGATTCTTGCAATCTTCCTGCAAATCCTGCAATCTTCGCCCTATTATAAGAATATATTTTAAATCGACTTTTTAAGTTAAAGTCGCTTTAATCACTTCGGTCAACCAAAAAATATATAAAAAACAGATTTAGATAACGTATGATCTTTCATAAGACAATAAATAAGCTATAAATTGTGCACTGATTAAAAAAATGTTTAAATTAAAGACGATGGTTTCGCCACTTCCTCTGTATCAATTGTATTTATTCTTCTATGTCCACGAACCACACTCTAAGAGAAAAAGTTTAAAACCTCTTTTATTTTGTGTTGTATATAAGTATTTTTGAGAAAGTTGTGCAGTATGTATATGTAAAATTAATTTAATCAATATTTTTTATAATGTTGCTCGCTTTCTTTTTGGTTGTATTATAAATTAATTGTATACTTTTAATAATTTTAAATACAGTCAGCCCTCCTATAACGTTTCCTCTAAATTGCTTCTTTCTACAAAATGCTAATATTTTCGATGTCAGATTACATATTTCATAAATATATAATACATTGCCCAGTGAAATAAAGATCAATACTCTTTAGTTGACAAGGCATTATGTAGAAAATAGTGATTGAAAGAAAACGTTATAGGAGATCTGACTATATCTAATAATTTATTTTACAAGATTTCTCTCAATTTTATAAGTTTAAAATAAATCGTATAATAAAAATGAGATTACCAAGGGTTTATTAAATTCAGATTGCAGATCAAAACAATTAGAAGATGAATATGTTATATAGGTATGTTATTAACCTAGCCCTGCCCATGGGGTCTATATGGGACACAAAGTTTTTGATTTTTTTCGAATAACTCTTTTAATATAAACCCTACATATTCCAAACTTTTTGTATTTATAAAAGTGTAATGAATAAATACTGTTTATAATCATTGTCAGACAATAGTTTTCAATTGCAAAAAAAATAAAAACAATATTATTCGCATCTGTTGCCACGGGCACATTGTTTTTTCTCGTTCGCATCTGGTACGATGTGCCGAGTGAGAATGAAACGTGCGATTGACACGAGAGCTCAATCTGCGATTAGTTAATCCAAATATCGACCAAATTATGAAGCATATCATGAATTACTATTTTTATTCTTAGTATAATGCATTTTAAAAAAAGTCAGAATATTAATAATTCTTGACTTGAAATATTTGGGGTCTATTTTCTATTATTAATAGATCCTTTTCGGACGACGCGGTTGATTTCGAGCCGCCTTGACGGATCGGTTAATTGTATTTACATGAGTTTAAACCTAGTTGAACAAGAATAAATCGTTTTTCAGAGTCATTGTTTAATAAAAATTCTTAACTTTATGTACTCACGTGAAAAATCACTAATTTTAATAAAGATAGTAAAAATATGTCAAATTAATTTTTGAAATAATTTTAATGAAATAATTCATATTGAAATTGTAACATTTCTCTATTAATTGATGCATTTTGTTTCGTTATTTAACAACAAACGCATATACAATATTGTTTTTTTTATATTTATTCTTGTATCTACAATGTCCTGAAAAATTCATAAAAAATAATTCACGTAGAATGAAAGATCACAAGTTTACACAAAGTAATATTAAGCTCTAGTGTTTAATTTTAAAACCTTAAACACATGTAACATTATTTAGGTTTGCGTTATATGAAATATTTTTTGTGGTTTTATTTTCCGAACTTTCGGTCTCATATAAATGATATATTGGAATTTACCTGACGTCGAGAGCGTAATCACATTTTCTCAGAAATTCATGATATCATCACATTATCGATCCCCTCATTATTGTGCCAGCTCATCTCGCCAGGTCGCCGTGTATGAGTAACGCATGAAAAACTTGGCTTCCAAGAGTGACCGCTCCCCCCTCCCCTTCCAGCCGTCTCCGTTCCCCCCTGAGTCACATTGTTTGTGATTTTCATGTGAGAGGAGCAGGGGTGGGGTGGTGTGATGCTGCCCTTTTATTTTCCTGTTATCAGCTCCCTTTATCTCTGGCGCCCATGCCTGTCCCCGGCGCCCTCCCCCGCCCCGTCTGCCAGTCTACCTTTGGCTATTTACCCCTGCGAAAATTCCAAGACACACCGTGGAGCAGTGGAAAATACAGTCTTATCGACTGAAATTGAAAACGTAATTTATGCCCTTTTCTCGAGAAAAAAATCTGACCCAGGCCCCAAAGTTTCTCACCTCCCGTGTCCAATCTCGGCGGCCGGTCATAAATCATTGCGATTTGTCCCCCACGAGATTCGGTCTACCGTTTCAAAATACTGTGTAGTTGCTCCTGGGTGTCACATTCTGGAGACAGATGTTATGAATATAGATTTATGTATATTTATTCATGGATACCGTGATGGCACTGCCATCGATTCGATGGACGCTGCGCATCTGTAGTGGTGCGGGAGTGCAATTGCGACCGTTGCAATAACAATGAATCATTGGACAATGCGCGCTCGGTGTCACTGAAGCCTTCAGTCATCGGTCCCTACGACTTTATTTATCGGACGGTATCAAAACACTAAATCAGAGGTGGATGGGACGCATATGGAATCGAGAGCGCACACATATTTATTTATTTTTTCTCAATTCTCCGAAAACACGCCAGAGAAAATTCAGTAATATTAATTAAAAACTGCCATATTTTCAGTCGAACAGAAATGGCGAACTTTATTTACGATTAATTTCGAAAAAATCGCGTCACCATAGTCATAAATCGGCCGCTATCGAATCACAGATTGAACGCCGAAAATCGTCGGATATTATTTTTACGGCCATTGTGTGTTTTATCGGTTAGGAGCAGCGCCAGGTTATCGCTCGTAAAAATTAACGACCCCCTGATATATATATTCGGGGGCCCTGCACCAACAGTCTGCGTCGGCCCTTAGTCGCGGCCCAACACAATAGGTGTGCGGCAGGTGCGCTGCGGTCTCGCCGCAATTGGTGGTGGCACCCCTCACCTGGGGTGGGCTGCAGGGGCGACTCTGCGAGTACAGGTCCCGCCGATAAGCCATTCATTGAAAGCGTGAAAATGAGTGTTGCCAGTCGAGGATTATTCGGAGGTTGAATGGCACCGGAGGGACCATATGCGAACTTTATTGCGGAGGTAGCAAAAAGTCGAAAAAAATACCGTTATATTGTATTCTGTATTTTTTAACATAAATCATCGAGTGATATATATGATTCATGGTTTCATCAATCCATTTTTGGGCATAAACTTAGTCTATGTATAGAAAGAATTCAGTATGAAAAAAACAGCATTTTGTTTTGAAAATGTTATGAATCTGACGAGTTTTCTTTTAGACTGAGTTTTCCTCTTAAATCGGCACCTTCATGTCTGAGGATTGTGACTATTCTTGTTTCTCTTATATTCTTAATTGTGGCTCTCCATGATTCTCTGCATTACGCATCCACTATAGCCACTGCAGTAGAGCCCGTGACGACTCTTCGTTGTAGCTTTTCCAGGCTACATTTATTCTATCGTGATATCCATCCATATATCAAAGAATCCTTTTGAGACTTGTATTAGAAAGTCGGTCATCTCTATCGTTCCCCATTTCTTTCAAGACCGACACGTCTGTGCGTTTAGGAGTTCATTATTATTCTCAGCAGGCGTCGCCAGCACCACATTTAAAAGGCGTCAATTTTCTTTCTTATGTTCTCCTTTATGGTCCAGGTTTCCACGCCTTAAGTAAAAATTAAGACTATCAGACTCTAAAGGTTTTTTTTGTATTTTTGGATATCTATAATTGCCGGTAGTTTTGACATCTCATTTTTCTCAATCCGCTTTTTATTTCTTGCTCACAATTTAGGTAGAGATCCGAGATACAGATTTTTTTTAACTCTCTTCAGATTCAGGAAATCTGATTAGTTGATTACTTATATCGACTATCATCAGCTTGGTTTTAGTAATACTGAATTCGAGTCATAGTTTTTTACTTTCACAGACAACTCTTTTAATCGATCCGTTACGGCGGCTCGAACACAACCGCCTGTCCGAAGGAGGTCTATGTATAATGAAAAAGGGATCCCAAGCGATTTAAGTCAAAATATTGATGAATTCTTCATCAATATCTTGCTTTTTTTTTAAATATATTAATTTAAGAATAAAAACAGTTATTCATTATATGTTCAATATTTTGGATTTTTCTACTAATCAATATGACGCGTTAATTACACGCGCACTCGGCGATGTCTCGCCGCAGATTGAGGACTTAGAGCACGGTTTCACTTGCACTCGGTACATCGTACCGGGTACGAGCGAAGAGAAACGACGAGCCCGTGGCAACAGAAGCAAATATTGTTGTTTTTATTTTTTTTCTCAATTGCGGTCATTGCGGACATGATTATTAAAAATATTAATTCTTTAGACTTTTTTTAGATAAATACATAAAGTTTGTGATATATAGGACTTATATTAAAAGAGTTTTCGAAAAAAATCTAAAACCTAGGGTTCTAAATATCTACACTTCTAGGTTAGCCAGTTTGGCCATTTCTTCTTTGATGGCTATCAACGTAGTATTTTAGATTAATTTTAGTTAAACATGTTGTCATATCTATGTATGAATAATTGCTTTTCATGTTGACGCTACAAGGAGTACGCTAGAAGTATATAAGCTTTTAGAAAACTATATATATTTTTTTCTTGAACTTCAAATCCTCCTATGCTTAAAAAAAGTTATTTTCCTAATATATTCTCCCTGTGATGACGCACTTCGCCGAAACCTGAGCATTTAGGGCTAAACTAGTCCGCAAGTATAAAATTACTTAGGGGGTCATGGAATGAGCAATGTAATATCTCTGTGTGATCGAATCCATAACGAAATTATTTGTGAAAAACTAAAGTGACGGACTTTGACACCTGATTCAAGTGGCAGTTAGCTGGCTTGCAGAGAAGACGGGCGATGGAGTCATTGATTGGAGGACGCCGATAGGTCAACGAAAAATGGATGACCTCTCGATGAGATGGAACGACGTCATAGTCAAAATTGCGAAGATCACGTGGAAGAGGACAAAATATGCCTATGACTGGACAAAATAGAAAAAATCAGGCCTTCACCCGATAGTGAGGAAATAGAGGTTGAACTTGCTGGTTGACGTTAGTTGCAATACTGCACTGATGTTGACGAGCCGTCAGAAGGACATCTGCGTCTACGTCTGCATATTCTGGACAGCGATGGTTGTCCTCCAGGTTAACTAGACTCTTCTAATATGGGTCAGGTAGCTAGCCATAAGCTTGGAAGTTGAGCTGTCAACGCGCGGATTGTAACAATAATAATCGGACTTGGTTAGGGCTGATTCATATTTAATTTACCGTCTCATCGGGTGCTACGGGCACCTCCAAGAGCACAGTCGTCACTGGATCGGCACAAATAGCGGCCTGTTCTCCTCATTGTTCCGTAAAATATATGGAATCATGATTGGGTTCTAGCGCGATCGCGACCACGTCCGATACCAACACATGGCAACACTCAGCTCTGTTGCAAAAATGCTGCTAGAAATCTATCCTAGACTCTATTAAGAAATTATGAGAATGAAAGATAGTAGTTGATAGCTTCTATCTTCAATATCCACCAGTAACACTTTACAAAGGCATCCAACTCTTATTTGTCTACCACCCAATGAACTCCACTCCAAAGTATGTTATCAAAATAAAATGAAAACTATGAAAAGTTAATATTTTATCTACTACGTATATATTTATAAATTTAATAATTAAGTAATTACTTCAACAACTGCTACAAGGCTAATGACTTGTAAGTGACATGTCTAGTATTTCAATAAGTTAACCGCGTCTGAGCTAAGCTAGTTAGTAGTGAGATAGGTGTCCGACAAAAACTAGGAATTCTGTATAACACTGGCTATGAGATACGCAAGAGGGAGGGACCTATTACCTCCACATGTTTCATAAAAATGTTTATGTAGGTAGTTTGGCGGGTTGGAATTAATTAATTTAATGCCATCTATCCTTCAATATATAAAACAGATAATATAAATTTTAATCCAACTGTAATAATAATGAAAATTAACGAGTGTCATGATTTGGCACTAGGGAAAATATTAGTGTGAGGGATTCATTCTCCTTGCATCTTTATGTGATTTTTGAATCTTTATAAAGAAGAATAACGCGATAAATATCCCTTGGCTTACTTTTGAGAGTATTTGAATTTATTAAAAATAATATAATTTGAAAATATCCGTCATAAAAAGCAGAGAGTCGACTTAAAACGAATCGGATGGGATTCGTGCGAAAACATTTTTCCAAATCGATACGATTATGCTCTCTCTCCCCCGATCTTGGCGAAAGTAGTTTTTCGCACGACAGGTGTGCAAACTTGTGCAAGTTTTTTTGTATTCCGGACGCATGTGCTCATATTGTTTCCGCGAACACGGATATATAATTTGGGGGTCCGGAAAAGTGACAAATGTTTCCCCGTGAAATTTTTTCCAATATCGCACGCGCAAATAAAATTATTAACACCGTTTGCATGTCATTGCGCTTTACGACGTGTATCGCAAATAATATATTTGCCGGCCGAGAGAGAGAGAGGAGGGAGGTGGAGGTGGTGGAAAAAAAACAGGTGTTGCCGATATGAGGAAAAGCTTATTAGCCAAGTCTTCCGGCTCCGTGTGTGTCTGCAGTACGCACGAGTCTTCCGGAAATCCAATAATATTCACCTGGCGCCGGAAGCTGTGGTGGCGCAAAACAGGCGCAATAAAAAGTGAAACTGGATATCGGGGGACCATGGAACGTTCAGACGGACAGGGTTACGTTCAGTTTTTATTTAACGTATTTAAATAAATATTATATTGTACATTTTTGTAAAAGAAAATTATTTAGAACGAAGACTTTTCATATGATATCATTTTTAAAACATCGCTTTTCACTTTTTTTTGTATATACAAATTTATATAAATAAATAATAATGAATGAGAGTTTTTAAATACATATTTTTTTATATAATATTAATTTTTAAATTATATATATTTTTCCCATTCCCTGTCGAGTGTGAGATCCATAGGTGGTGGATGAAATTTTGTTTTTTTCCAGTCTGTCACGTATTTCACCTTGGATCGCAGTAGCTAGGAGCCCTCTGCACGCAAAAAAACTCTACTACAAAAGTTTTCCGAGTGAAAAGTTTTTGTTAACAAGACCCTTTCTTTGTACCGAGCACGTCGCCAGCCCTTGAGGTATCTGAGCACCCTTTTTGTTTTTCACCTTGCCGTGTGTGCATCGCTTATCGACACTTTAAAAAAATCTACAAGAAGTGTAGCCATAAAACAGACGTTAAAACAAAGCGCCAAAACGACACAAAAACGCGAGTGAAGATATTAGAATCTTTTTTTTTTAATTCTGCGCTTTGAATATTATGGATTTATCCCACTGACATTGACATTGGTACGGGGCGGTTGTCTATACTGCATTTAACTGCAGCATTAGCATATTCGATCTGCAGTCGGACCCCTCGTCCACCCCTCGCAATAGGGGTGGATGTACAGCTATTTGTTTGGCTTAGTATTGCAGGAAATGGAGTGCGATATAGTGAATCATAGCACATGTATACAAAATATATATAAAACGGTTATATAGTTCCGAGAATAGAAGTGCTCGGCTTTGTTTTTTTAATAGCCGCTGTTCTCAGTATAATTAATTGAACGCGTTGTCATTTTTGATGATGATTCCTGGAATTTTTTCATGGATAATATGGGCGTTTCATCTCTATTATGCGTTCGTCCTAAGTAATAAAAAAAATGGGTTTAAAAAATACTCCATGATCGTTTCGAGCGCACCGTTCAAACGTTTATCGATTTCTGGTTTAGCGAAGTTCCGAACCAATGTCGTCAAACTTAATTTCGAATTAAGTTTAGTTCCGCAAACTATTTATAGATGACGCGGAATTATTAATTCGTCAGTAAATAGTTTAGCGTACGATTTTCTTTTAATGAAAGCACGGGATTATATTTTCAGCAGAATTAATTCGATACGTTTATTGTAAAATATATAAAAATATGTTTTCTATTTATTTTAGCATTTTTAATATATTATGTATTTTAATTCTTGTTTTTTTTATATTGCAGGTAAGAAAAAGGAGCTAATATATCACGAAAAAACAATTCTTAACGTGAGTTTCTTTATGACTAATTGACTATATTTTTATTATGTTTTATTTAAATAAATATGTTATTGCCTGAATAATATAGTAATTAAATGCCCAAATTTTGATATATTCTGAATATTTTACCTAATATACGTATAGTGAAATATAAATAATTATTATATTAAATTCAAGCTTTATTGAATTTATATTATTAATCAAAGACATTGATTTGTTCAAAAATTATTAAAAAGTATGGTTATTTTAATCAGAATTATTTTTATACGAAAAGGTGCCAGAATTCTCGTAATTTTTAATGAATAAATCATTTAAATAAAATTTTAAGTAGTTTTTCGAAGGCCACGACTTGTTGTGGCTTCGCTACTTTAGCAACTGGACTAGTTTAAAACGTCTTAAGAATCTATAGTATCTATAAAATCTATAAAATGGCGTCTTTCATACGCAGCTTTCCTACGTAGCCCAACTCTGGCTAGTTCTTTCCAATCTTTCTTTTAACTGTTAAGTCTCTTCTACTGTGGAATTTACCTGGTTTGTCAATTTCCTCTATGTAATGCATAGAACCCACAGAAACACTAATTGCATATTTATTAGATTTTTTATTAGAGTACTGTCTACTTATTTTGTTGGACCAAACATATTTTGTTAAAACTTTCTTTAACAGATCTCAGTATTTACTTATTTTTACTTTTATTGCGTAGTTTATAGTAGCGGTCTTTGAAATATTCAGGTAAATTTATTTACTATGTCCTAAGAATATCTCAAAGTTTTGTAGCTGTGTCTGTTTTGGGTATGTATACTCTTTTTTCCAATTTTGTTAGGAAAATTACTTAAAAATAGGATTAATAGAAAAAAATATTTTGTGATCCATCTTTTATATTTTACCAAGTTTCTGCCGTTTTCTCTTCATATTAGACCTTCGTTATTGATATTATAGGTTATGATGTTTAATTGGCAGGCTTCTCTCTGTTGACTTTTTTTTT